>CAUYON010097392.1:0-31468 GCA_963573935.1 Arctocebus calabarensis | reverse complement strand
TGGAGACTTTACCTCTTTTGTGTTTACATGGATGGAGCTGGAACATATTCTTCTTAGCAAAGTATCTCAAGAATGGAAGAAAAAGTATCCAATGTACTCAGCCCTAATATGAAGCTAATTTATAGCTTTCATATGAAGGTGGACTTGTCTTCTGATGGCTCCTCTTCACTGTCACTCTGGAATCAGAGAAGACGTGTCAGTCACTGTATTCCCTGCGTCCCTCACAGTGCTGGACATAAATAAGTGTCTGAACACACTTGGTGAAAGGATAGACAGTGGGTGGACGGGTGAACGAAAGGACAGGAAAATGCAGAAATGAGTCATGCTTTAGAACACTGTGGGACAGTCTCTTAGACATAAGAGGAAAATATGTTAGATACATTAGAAAAATAATGATATAGCCCCTACTTTCTTCTTTTTTGCATTGCTCATAATTTTTATAATTAATATAACTTGTATTTAAATGCATAAGTGTTACTTTAAAGAGAATTATAACTTTGTAGTCATAAAAATCTCAAAAATGAAATCTGGGTTCTTTACTGATATTGATACCCACAATTTCTGATTTAATGCACTGATCTACTATTCAAAGTGGAGGTGACCATTGTTTATACAAGGACACATGTGAACAGAGGCAAGTGAAACTTGGTGGAAATAAAGCAGGGGGAGCGGGAAGAGGGGGACGAGCAAAAACCCACCTACGAGGTACAATGAACACTATTTGGGAAACGGGCACACTTACAGAATGACTCAAGAATTATAGAAGTGTGACTCACACTTTACCTTGGAAGTGAAAACAATGTAATCTAAAACTCTGTATCTTGGCTCGGCGCCCGTAGCTCAGTGGTTACAGCATCAGCCACATACCTGAGGTTAGTGGGTTCGAACCTGGTCTGGGCCAGCTACACAATAATGACAACTGCAAAAAATAGCCAGGTGTTGTGGCAGGAGCCTGTAGTCTACTTGGGAGGCTGAGGCTTAGAATCACTTGAGCCCAAGAGATTGAGGTTGCTGTGAGCTGTGACGCAACGGTACTCTACTGAGGTGAGGGTGACATAGTGAGACTCTGTCTCAAAAAATAAAAAAAAATAAAAATTTGTATCCTCATATTCATTTTAAATAAAAATTTAAAAAATCAGAAGTTATAAAAGTGAGCCATGTAGCCAAAACCACTTTTATACCCTTAGTTTTTTGAATTTTTTTTTTTAATAGGAGACAGAGAAGGAACGAGAAGCCCAGTATCTGCACGTGAGAGAATCCAGAGGCCTCCAGAGGCTTGCAGCATCTTTTCTACATCACTGCAGTAAAGAGGACTGTGTTTGTTATCTACACTGTGCAGCAAATTACCCAAAGATTCAGCAATTAAAAAGAAGAAACAATTATTATCTCACAGTTTCTACAGACCCAGAATTGTGGTGCTGCCTAGCTGGGTTTCCTGGTCTAGGATCTCTCATGAAGTTCAAACTCAAATGTTAGCTGGAGTCTGAGTGGGGCTGGGGAATTCCTGCCCAGGACTCCATCCCGCGTCTGGCAAGGTAGTGCTGTTTTTAGCAGGCACCTTACTTTTTCCCCATGCACCTGCCCACAGGACTGCTTGAATGTCCTCGTGATGTGACTGCTGCTTTCTCCCAGAGCAAAACCAAGATGCGGGAGATGGAGAAGGAAGCTGCCCTGTCTTCCTGCCCTGCCCTCAGAAGTTGGGTGTGGGGTTAGATGGTGTCAGCACACGGGTAAAATATGGAACTGGAAAGGAGGGATCAGCTGGAGACTCTCTTAGAAGCTGGCTGTGACAAGAACTCCATTCAGAACATAAAAATAAGCCAGAGGAAAAATTCAAGTGTGCAGGACAGAGAGCCAAGAAGCCCTCGGGGCTCCCCTCATTGACTCCGTAGCATCCCTGCCAGCAGGACACGTCAGCCTCCTTTGGCTGTGGTCAGAGATCCTACCTGGGAAAAGTCCATATTAGGGACAGGCGTTCCCCTGGAGGCCAATGAAACCCCTCACGTACCAAATGCCTGTCATTTACACAGAAGCGTTTATTGTAGATACCTGACTGAATTCTTGCCCCATGCCTTCCCCCACTTAGGTCCAAGTTAAAAAAAAAAATAATAGATAAAATAATGCATTTGGCCATGTGAGTGAAATGCGGCTCGGTGCTGTATCCCTGGACTTCCTCAGCTCCACAAACGAGAGGAGCTTGGCTCAGTCAGGCATTCACCTGAGTAGCAGAATGGTGAGGTGGTGACGGTCAATCAAGAAAACGGCAGAAGCAAGGACGCCACACACGGCCGAGGGGCACGGTCCAGAGTTAAGTTCATAGCAGGTGCACGTACGCTTCTGGGCTCCACTGCTTTAGAAACAGTGACTGTCGTCACCCACTCAGAGCAGAGCATGGGGCCAGCCTTCCCTGTCTGGATCCCAGCCTTCTACATGTACCCACGGTGACATTTTCTAAGTTACTCAAACGCCGTGGGCTTCGGCCTCTGTGTCTATACAGTGGAGATAATAATTCGACTGATGCCATCAGGTTAGATGCCAATTACCTTAGGTAATCCACATAAACTTTGAGCTACACTCTTGCCAAACTTACACTCCCTTGTTCCATCACAGCAGAGACTGACTCCCAGGGAGGAGCAGTGGTTTCACCCAAGGCAGAGTGGGTGGCAGAGCCAAGCAGGCAACTCGGTGGGCTACTCCCAGGACCCTGGTGGGTGCTGAGTCAGTCCGGATGGGCACCCAAGAAAGAGAAATGAGGCAGGTAAAAAAGAAGAAATGAGGCATGGAAAAAAAGAAAAATCTTCCTTTGAAGTCCACCACTTTTAAAATGGAAAAAAAATAATTCTGAAAATGCCTTTTCAACAAGCAGCCTAAGTGTTTAAGCCACCGAAATTGGCCAAAGTTCTCTTCAAAAGCCAGTTCCCCAGGCCAAGAGATGGGCTCCGTTCAGGTAAAGTGCATTCCTGGAACACGGCCACATTTCAGTGACCTAGTTCCTCCTCCATTCATCAAATGGAAAATGACTGCCCTAAGTGTGTCCCTTAAATGACGGCTTTGAGAGATTTCTAGTCTTTGTGCCACTGGCAGGAGCTATAAAGTAAATGAGGGTTCCAGCATCCTGCCCTGGAAAAATCCTGAGATTGACCTTTTTAAACCACAGGAAGAAACTGAGGCACCGACATAAGCCTGAATATTACAGAGCAAGTAAGCTCAGGACCAGGTTGAGTACTGAGGTCTGACCTTGCACCATTTTCCCCTCTGGCACTTAGTAAAGTTAAAAGAGGTCTGAAAGCATAGACTTAGGTTAAGCTCACCAAGTCTCACCCTTATGCTTCTGTGGCTCCAGAGACTCCACTGAACTGAGACTCAGAGGGATGGAAATGGCTCCTTAGTGTGGACCTACTGTGCACAGGAACTCCAGTGCTTGCTTGTATAGGTTGCATCCCCCACAAGACCACACACTTCCCAGGAACACGAATTCTGTCAGAGATGTCTGACCACTGTTCCTTCAGTCCCCAACCCAGGGCTCGGCATGCAGTAGTCATTCAACAAACACGAAGAGGAAATGGTCTCGCTAAAATCTCCAAATAACAGACAAGCGCTGACTCACAGATGAGAAGGCTAGGGCACACATTCCCAGGACAACGTGTTGAAGCCTTTCAGGGTGTAACTGTGGGAACTGGAAGTAATTCTGTGACTTTCAGAAAGAGGAAATCCTTGGGGGATCTATTTTAATGTAGAAGTAAGATTGCTTCAACTCTAACAAATATGGCGTTGTTGGTACATAGGTCCTTTCAATGTGCTTCAGAGGTTAAATATGTCCCCAAGCACTTATACTGCCTCTGACTATTTGCTCAGCAAATTCTCCTCCATCATGGGTAGGAATGTAAACCACGGTGGACCTGACGTCTGCATGATTGTCACAGATTACAAAGTTATTGCAGTCTCAATTAACCAGAGTCTCATATTCTTTAAATCCTGAGTACTTGGTGCAATAGCATCTCTAAAGATACCAGCCAAGCATGCAAAACAGAGCCTAACACAGTTGGAATAAAAATATATAACAATGATATAATTATTATTAAGTGCCAGCCACTGTTCTGAGAGCTTTACATGTATGATGTCACGTCATCCATGTACATCAACAAACCTAAGAAGTAGGTTTTTATGATTACTATCATAATGGGACAACCAAAAAAAAGAGAACTATCTAAGCCCAGCAGAACCCAGACTTCCCCACTCTCACTCTTCTTTTCCTTCCCTGGCCTTCTTCTCTCTGTGAATGGATAGGTGGGTATATGGACAGATAGATAGATAGATGGACAGATGGATGTGTAAATGAAGGAATGAAAAGAGATGGGGACGCGTTCCATTATTCACAGTGTGGAAAGCTATGGTGGGGCTGAGCCACACTGGATTTGCTGGGAAGGCCCGGCACGGCGGCTACGTGCAGACTCTGAAATCTAATGCACACCCTCACTGTGCCAGCTCTGCCCCAACAAGCTGGCTCTCTGTGTGTGATTTTCCTGAGCCTCGACTTCTGTCTCTATAAAACAGGAGAAATAACTTATCTGTTCAAAAGACCATGTGAGAATCAAATACTATGCTGGCACACAGTAGGTGCTCACTCAATGTGTGTTAAAAGGAGGCGTGAGTGGGTCAACATCTTAGGGTTGACATTCTACACATTTGAAAGGGATCTGAGTTCACCTCAGGACTCAGGGGGCTCCCTCTGGTCATGGAGCCCCAGATTTCTATTTAAACCCCTTTAAAATAGAAAATCCCCAGATTTTTATTTTAAACCCTCAAGTGTATCATTGGACATACCGTACAAACATATTCTCACTTCATTTGCATTCAAACAATCAAAATGAACAGAACTAATTGTGATTTACAAAGTCAAGTAATCTTCCTAATCCCTTGTATCTTTGAACTGCAGATTCGTGATTTGTCAAAAACTAAGTGCATTTCTAAAGAGTGAGTAGAGCAAGGAGGAAGCATTTCCAGGGAGGGACGCCAGGGCTAGTGTGTCAGGCTGTCTGCCTTTGCTACCTCCATTTAATTTGGGCTTCCATCCTAGGAGAAGGCACAATCTAGCACTTAAATGAGAAGTTCCTGCCCAAGTTCCTGCCATGGAGCTTGTGAGTGGTGGGCTCATCAGAATCTTCTATGAGCAGCTCTGCCCATTTCTAAGCAATAATAATGCATCCAGCTGAAAAAAATATATACAGTTTTAAAGCTCTGATGAAACTTGTCGTCATTCTAATATTCACCATTGGTGGCTTCCCCCACATTCCCTTGATGCTATTGCAAGTATGTTTTTCTCTATCAAAGAGAAGATGAAAAGGACGTTGGTGTTGTGAGAGTGAGAGCAGAGGACTCACGGCACGCTCTGCACACATCAGCACAGAGTGAGAGGAAGGGGAACTGGACAGCGCGGACGTAAGCCACGTCCCTTCCTCAGTCACACCCCTCTCTCTCCTCTCCAACAGGGAAAGATGAAACAAATGAAGGGCCAGGAAAGTCATCCTGGGAAGCTTTGGAGAGAGTAAAACTGGAACAACCAAGAAAATGTGAAAAGACAAATAAGAGAAACGAAAAGAAAGCTTTAAATGTAGACGTGAAAGTGCAGAGTGATAACTGAATAGGCATCGCATCTCAGGACTGGAGAAGGGATCGCGGCCATCTCTCCACACTAGCCCTGGGAAGACGCGTGGAAGCCAGATAACAAGGAAAGGGGCGCGGAACATGAGTGTGTGCTAACCGAGGATACAGGGAGGGCTTGGAGATGCAGGCTGGTGGGGAGCCCAAGGCATCCCACCACCCAGAGGAGAAGGCTGGAGATTGTGCACCCCAAGGAAGGTGCTGTGAGCCAGAGCGGGGGCTCACTGTCACAGTGTCTGGGCCAGAGTCTAAGTGTGACACTCAAACCGACAGCCTCAGCATCACCCAAGATGGCTGCTAAACCTCAGATCCAAAGCCCTTCCTGAGGCGTAGCAAACTCACAGGACAAAGGCAGATGGTCATGCCCCTGCCAACAAAATCTGGGTGACCATGTTTACACTAAGCTGAAGATTCTCCACCAGGCCTTGGGGAGCCATTGAAGGGGTATTTTTGTTTGTTTATTTTTATCATTATTATTATTTTTTATTGTTGGGGATTCATTGAGGATACACAGAACCAGGTTACATAGATTGCTTTTGTTAGATGAGGACCTTCTTACGAGCAGGAATTTGATGTCTCATTTAACAAGGATTCTCTTCATCCCTTACGCTTTATAGAATTTATAACAATCCATCATTTCATACATGCAAATAAATCATTGATTTTTCAGAGGGTGTGATAACAGCTTACTTATGACATGATTCCACCCTAAACTGCAGGCTCCATGAAGAGGGAAACTTGGCCTTTCTCTGGCCACCTTTAGAACCTTAGCAGTTAACACCAGGCCAGCCTGTCACAAGAAGCAGCTCTGCAGTTACCAAATGAATAAACAACCACATCAACTGATGAGCAGGCTGTGACAGGAGCTGGATGGCAAATTACAGAATGGGGAGCCAAGGGAGGTGGGAGACTCTCAGACAACCCAGATGAGAGGATTATGGCCTAAAATAAGATGGCAAGGCATCTACGGGGAGGAAAGAGAAGAACCAGAAGAATGTGAAAGAGTTCCTGGATTGGGAAGGGTGGCTATCGAGCTGAAGGAGTCCAGAGAAACCCATGCTTCCTTCCAGGCCCCAAACCTACCACAGGTCTGGCCCGCCACCCACTTGTGTAAATAAAGCTTTACTGGAACACGGCCACAGCCATTTGTTTAAGTATAGGCTGTGGCTGTTTTCTCAGTATAAGATCAGAGTTGACAAGTTGTGACAGAGACCATATGGCTTGAAAGACCTAAAATATTTATTATCTATATGACCCTTTATAGAAACTGTTGCTGACCTCTCACTTAGGCTCATTTAATTTTCTACTATTTTAGGAGTTTCACTAAGTTCAGAGACAGCAGCAGGTGATAATTCTCTACCAGCACGTAGTTCATTTAAGTCACAGAAAAAGTGAAGCGTGGGATTTCTGACTTGCAAAATTGTCAGCCTCTACTGGTGGCCACACTGTGCCTGGGTGTGAAATTCCTTCCCAGGGAATTTCAGGCACATACAGCAAAGCCTGCACCTTGGAATCTACAGACACCAGCTCTCCATCCCCTCAAAGTAATGCAGGGCATAGGGGACGGGGGCATGTTATGGTGAGGGCGCCTCTGGAATTCCGGGATGCAGACAAGGGGACGCAGACGCGCAGCAGGTGAGACACTGCAGAAGTCAGGCAGCAAAAGCCTCAGTTCTCGGGAGTTAGGGCATTTGCTGACATTACCCCAGAGCCCGTTTCACAGTTGCCAACACGCCCACCGTGGGTGGGGAGACCCAGGCAAACGAGGCAGCCACAGTGGAGCAGACGGCACCCAGGCAGACGCAGAGCAGCAGTGGCAGGGACACTGGGAAACCTGCAGCGTGCAAGATCCTGAAATCATAAACCTGAAGAGGCTCTTCAAAACAATCCCCAAATCCTTGCTCCAGCTGCTACCAGAAAGGGCTGCCCTCAGATTGTCAACAACCACAGAGCCTTTGAACGCTCCCCACCGCAACAACCTCCCCAGGGCCAGCAGAATGAGGGAGACACCAACTGCAGACAGGATGCCCAGCCGGGAGGAGGGGCCCAGCGGCCAGCCTCACCCACTCCCGTCATCTTCAAGGCTCACTCAACTCTACTCTGCACCTCAGCTCTTCACAGACCCCAACTTGGTCAGATGGAGGCAGGGCTCAGCCTCCCACAGCCACAGGTCCCCCCTCAGAGAGCTCGGGTTTTCCCCTTTTTTGCTCTAATCCAGAGCAAAGAGGATAAAGAGAAAACGATTGGGAGATCAGACAAGGGCCTGGGGTCCAGGCTGCTCCCAAGTGACTCCCGGGTGACCTGAGGAGGGTACTGCACATGGCCTTGTGCTTAGTCCTCTAAAGTTGAATTTTATAGTAAACCTTCCTCTGGGGCCTGCTGTAAAGGTCAGCAGGGCTGATCTATATGAGAACACCGTGAATGGGGCCAGCCTGCGGGAGCGTCCTCCTGACACTTGTCTCTCTGTCGTGCTGGCAGCAACTCACTGAGCACTTCCCATCCACGTCCTGTCCCACTCATCTTCCCTTCCTTTCCAATCATTACTGCGTTTATTCCTAGGAGGCAGATGCAATGCCTACAGTATGCAGATGAGGACACTGAGGGGCAGTAAGGAACACGCTTTGTTCAGAGGCACACAGCTAGTAAGTAGTGGAGCCCAGAATGGAAGATTCCGTGGACTGTCTGGCTTCAGACCCATGAGAATGACAACCCAGTTCCACACAGCAATGCCGGAAACACCCATGGCCCTAGGAACTAAAGCCCCCTCTGAACCTGAAGTGCAAGCCCAGATGAAATGCACCCACCCCTGGAAGCGACAGGGAGGAAGGGACATGGCCAAAGTTCTGGAGCCAATTCACGCCAACAGTGCTTTAATCCCCAAGCGTGGCCAGTGCTGCCGGCTCTAACCCAAGAGCTATTCATTGTCCGTCTCCCGTTCTATCCGGGCCTTGGACCGTGAGAGTGGGGGAAAGAACAGGTATTCACACGCCCGTATATCCTCTAGTTGATTTGTTCACATGACCACGTTTTCAGTAATGAAATAAAAGGATCAAGATTCTGTGAGGCTTCTGGGAAGGGTTTTGCTTTGTTTTGTTTCTGTTGAAACAGGACAGACAAGGAAAGAGAACAGCTGGATCTGCATACTTCTCTTTCCTTTTGCCTTGAACATAGATGTGATGTTCGGCGCTGTGGTCGTCATGTCCCAACAGTGAGGCACAAGCCAACAGATAAGAATGGCAAACAAGAGCGACATTTGAAGTGCAGGGAGAGTTGATTCTTTTCATAAGTTTTTTTTTAATATCTTTTTTTATTGTCTTTATTATTATATCATATCTGTGCACAACAGTGTAATCAAGGGGTACAATGTGCTGATTTCATATACAATCTGAACTTTTTTCATCAAACTGATTAACATAGCCTTCATGGCATTTTCTCTGTTATTATATGAAGACATTTGTATTCTGCATTTAGTAAGGTTTGCCTGTACCCTTCTAAGATGCACCATAGGTGTGATCCCACCAATTACCCTCCCTCTACCCCAACCTCCCACCACCCCACCCAACCCATTCCCCATTACCCAAATTATTGTGGGATAGTTGGGTTATATCCTTCATACGAAAGCTATAAAATTAGCTTCATAGTAGGGCTGAGTACATTGGATACTTTTTCTTCCATTCTTGAGATACTTTCCTAAGAAGAATATGTTCCAGCTCCATCCATGTAAACATGAAAGAGGTAAAGTCTCCATCTTTCTTTAAGGATGCATAATATTCCATGGTATACATGTACCACAATTTATTAATCCATTCGTGGATCGATGGGCACTTGGGTTTCTTCCATGACTTAGCAATTATGAATTGGGCTGCAATGAACATCCTGGTTATAATGTGGTTTTTGGTCTTCTGGGTGTATCCATATAAAATTCTTTACTGGGCAATAAATTTTTTATATACTTAAACTCATTTTGGTCATCAAACTCTTTCTTTAGATACCTCCTCAAATGTCGTTTCACATGGAGGTCTTCCCTGAGCCTTGCATTTTTTGAATTCTCCTGATTCTCATCTCAGGTTATGACAGACTATTTAATTATCCACTTTCTCTATTAGACCATATGCTCCATTAGGCAGGAACATGCCTTATTTTTCATTTTCCTGCCTTTTGTACCATAGGTCTAGTATCTAGCAGAGCACCAGAGGCATAAAGGGCTTTATACTCATGTCTATAAACAATTAATAACTACCGAACAGCATGGGGTAGTATTTCTTAATTACAGGGTGGGCCCTTGGTATTATGGCTGTGTGCGTACTTCCCCCTGCCCCACCTTCTTTTCCCACCTATGACATGACCATCACCCTACTAAGTGTCCATGTAACCCTTCTAAGTGCTTCACACTTACCTGATTTTCTACTTGCCATTGTCCCCAGAGTTTAACTGAAGTTAATTTACAATTATAGTTGCTAACTTGCTTCCTTTTTGAATATTGTAAATATTTTAATAAATGAAAAAGGTCATAGAATTATAGCAAGGAAATACTTTACAATTTCATAAAGTTGACCTTCATTTACGATTAAGGAAACAGCACTACCAAACTGTGTGAGAGTGAGCCTATGATGCCCAACACACACACACACACACACACACATGCACACACATTTATTACATGTATAATTCTGTTAACAGATTTATCTGTGCATTTTCTTCCCTGGGATATCAGAATGATAACTGTATGTGCTTTATAGATTTGTATGACAATAAAGAGTATAGGTTCATGAAAGAATCTTTAGGGAAATTATTATTGAGTAAATGCTTCCTATCTTGATTCAGTTATATATCACCATAACCAACACCTAGATGATAGATGAAAAATTTCTAATAAGATAGTTTGAATTATTAATATTCCAGTAACTTCCTCAATAAATTCTGCAGCCACAATGGTAATTGTTTTCACTATAACTGGGCTATTTCAATACTATTTATTACAAGAAAATTGCCTGAAGTGTATGAAACAATCACAGAAAGTTTGTAATTGGGTGCATCAGATAGAAAAATGCTGAGAGATATATTGTAGGCTGGAAGCTGGAAGCTTGGAATTTAAAGGTCAATTGTTTATCTAAAGAAGTTTGGGAGAAAAGAATAGAAGAAATAGATAATTTTGGAAAACCATTTGTGGGACTGTATCACCTAGGGATTCTCCCTTTGAAAATAAAAATTTTCTCATACTCCTTTATTGCCTCTATACTTCTGGAATCAATGATGGTATTTGGCATTAGCAATTAACATCACAGTGACATTGGCAGAAACTAAACTGTATGCAAAAAGAAGGCTTCTAGGAACTAATGTCAGCAACCTACAAGCTGAGGAACAACAAAACTCTATGTCAAGCAATAGTTAAGGGAACATTCAGATAGTAAGTCCTGACGAGTGGGAAAAGGCTTTGTAAATCCTATTACAATTCCTATTTTCCTCTAGAAGTATCCAAATATCTTACATAATGATTTCATTTGATAACCTAAGACTTATTAAAATAGAAATAAGGATACAGTGGAAAAATATGTATTTGTCTATTGCAACATAAGAAAATGTAGTTGTCAAAATAAAAGTGTTGAACAGCAATATGAGGCAACCAATAGTTAACATGTAGTTACCTACCACATTTTGACCCTAAATACATTTTATTGATGAATTTAATGTCCATGCAGAGCCCTTGAAAATGATTTAATTTACTGATGGGTATAGAGGGTGGAACTGCACAGAAAATGCATTAACTGATATGATAACATTGTCCTAAATGTAATAGGGGCTCATTACTACCAAGACTGAGCATATTTAATTTAAAGCTTATCAACTTTTTGTCGGGTTTTAAAAATGTACATCAAATAGAAATTTCACCAACTTTTCCCCTTGTTAGGGTTTTAATTATAATAAATCAATAAATTAAAATCAAACATTTCCAAAGAAAAAGCACAGATTTCCTTTTTTTTCTTCTCTACATAGTATAGTTCTCTTTCCTTTCTATAATTAAGATGCAAAACAATGTTTAATAAAATGCTTAAACATTCCTACTCCTTGATAATCTTATCAGACTGCTTCCTCACACAATAATATTATTTCAGAAGAGAGGTTTAGAGATTGCAACCAATGCTAAGTCATGTTAGAAGATTTTTTTACATAGTCCAAGGTGATTGCTCTGAAATCTGCTGATCACTGGGATAAACATATTTTTTTATTTAATTTAAAGTAAGTGATAAGTCTACTTAAAATTATAATCTTTATTTTTGGAAATTATTTCCATGTTTAGGAACCATATGGGTTCATACTTCACTTTTACAGTTATTTTCTCAACTTTTCTCCATTACCTTCCTCTTTCTTTTGCTATATTAGAGTTAAGCTGGGTTTTTGTTTAGATATATAATTCCCCTTGGATGTGAATGATAGTTTTTCTGGGCATGAAATTCAGAAAAGACATTTTATTTATCTCTGCACTTTATAAACATTATATTACCGCCTTTGGCTTTAATGTTTCCTGTTTAGAAACCTATTTTTCTAATTATCTTGACTGTGTAATTGTCCTCTCTTTTCCCTCGGGTGGATTTTAGGCTTTTACGACTTTGCCTTCAGTGTTTGCCAGATAAATAAAATGTGTCTAGTTGTAAATCTTATCTATCTTAATTTGAACAACTTGTGCCTTCTGAATCTGTGGAATCATGTCTCTATTCAATTCAAAAACTCTAACCCACTAACTGCTCTTCAATTGTGTTTCCAATTTCTCTCTATTCTTTTCCTTTTTAATTTTTTTTTTTGTGTGTGTGTGTTTTGGAATGTTGGTCCTTTTCTCATCATGATTTCTGATTCTAAGGAGTGTCCTCTACTATGGCTATTTCTGTAGAGGGGGGCCCAGGGTCTTTCCCTACCCTGCAACCCTCAGGGACTGCCCTTTTGCTCATGGCTCCATTTCCCAAATTGATTGGTTCTCCTTTCCAACAGAAGTTTTTTTCTTTTCCTTTCTTTTGTTTTCAACAGTTTATAATTTAAGTATGTGTCTGTGCATGGAAAGCAGTCCCTTTAAAAATTTTGCTTTCATAATATGGAAATTCAGACTCATAAAAAGTAATATTGAATGTAATGCATTCTAAAACAAACATATACATATACATATTTTTTTTCTTTTTGGAGGCAAGAGCTCATTTCAGAATTTTAATTACCCATTTCTGTCAGAAACTATATTCAGCACAAAATTCTGCCTTTACTGTGATGATTATGTTTTTTTTATTTTTTACTATTTTAACCTCAATAGTAGGCTCAGTGTCAGATATATGATATGTGTCCAATAAACTGCTTTAAAAAAAAAAAAAGGTTAACTTTTGGAACATCTCAATGTGTGAATATCCCAGAAAATCACCTGGAAAACATACAATTTCACATTGGAAAAATCCACCATGACATATTTAATTCTTAAAATACATTTGCTTGTATTGAATTCGAAGGGAGAACTGTGGAAACAGCAAACATAGTATTAATTTATGGAATTTATTATAGAAACAAAGTCTATAATAATTATCTACATTTTGGTTGGGTTTTATTTAATTTTGGTTTTGTAACTCTAATGGGAAAAGCTGAAAAACACATTTTCCTATATTCTGTTCTTTTTTTTTTTTAAGCTTAACAGAGGAAATGTGACACAACCAAATAATGCAGAGTGACACCAGCATTGTGATGGACCTGTGGGACAGATAAGGCAGCGTGGGTAAGACAGACAGATGATTAAAGGAAGCGGGGGAACAACCTGCTCCACAAGGAAAATGAGATTATCTCCAATAAAATGAATTTTCCAAAGAGAAATAATCTGAAAAAAAATCTACAAATTTAGGGGCTGAGCCTTAATGAACACCATGGCATATCCAGTTGGATATTTTATTTAAGAAAACAAAATTTCTTAGCCGAGCATTGTGGCAGGTGCTAATAGTCCCAGGTCCCTGGGACTGAGGATGCTGAGGCCGGAGAATCACTTGGGCCCAAGATTTGAGCTTGCTGTGAGCTATGAGGCCGAGGCACTCAGTCCCAGGACAACTGAGTGAGACTCTATCTCAAAAAAAAAAGGAAGAAAGCAAAACTTCTACAAAACTAAGGAAATAAGGGAGTGAAGAGGGAAGAGAAACCTGTTTAATGGGAGAAAATATTATCAAATATTACCAACTATTTATTTGACGAGGGATTAATCCACTGTTTATGTACAGAAGTCAAACAGCGCAACAGTAAAATAATAATCTGATTCAAACTTGAGCAAAAATCTGAATAGACATTTCTCAAAAGCAGACGTAAACATGGCCCCAAAATATATGAAAAAGTGCTCAACATCACTCGTCATCAGGGCAATGCAAATCAAAACCATAAGGAATTATATCTCACCCTAATTAGAACAGCTATTATAAAAAGGACAAAAAACAGCAGATGCTGGCGAGGATAAGAAGAAAAGGAAACTCCTATACACTATCTTTAGGACTGTCAATTAGTAAAACCATTATGAAATACATGAATGTTTTCAAAAAAATAAAATAGAGCTGCCATTTGATAAAGTAATTCCACCACTGAGTGCTGATACAAAGGAAAGAAAGTAGGTATATTGAAGAGATATTTGCATCCCAAGTTTATTGCAGCACTTGTCACAGTAGCCAAGGTGTGAAATCAACCTAAGTGCCCACTGATGAATTAACGAGTAAAGGGAATTTGGTGTCTATGTGTGATGAAATGTGCAACCATGAAAATGAATGAAATTCTATGTCATTTACCATAGCTGGGTAGAACCTGGAGGAAATTTTATTAAATGAAATAAGTCAGGTACAGAAAGACAAATACTACATGTTTTCACTCAGAGGTGGAAGCTTAAAAAAATTGAGGTCATAGAAATTGACAGTGCGATTATGGTTATGAGTGGCTGGGAAAGGCGGGGGGAGAAAAGGAAGGTGATCAATAGATACAAAATTACAGATAGATGGGAGGGTAAATTCCAGGGTTCTATAAGTGGGATGAAGGCAGTTGCCAATAATTTATTGTATATGTTCAAAAAGCTAGAAGAAAGGATTTGGAATATTCCCAGAACAAAGCATGGTGATGTTTGAAATAACACATAGGCTACTTACTCTGACTTGATCATCACATCACATATACATATATCAAAGTATTGGTTAATATTCTACAAATATCTGTTAGTTCAACTATGTTGTGTATCAACTAAAAGTTAACTAAAACGAAGCAACTGGATAATGTGTCTACATGTTACCTAATCAATAGTAATTATTGGCTTCTGTAGTTTGCCCAAGTTAGAGCCCTAAACATGGCTCTCTTAGGTAGAAAATCTTCATGGTCAGACCTCAGCATAAACACTAGATCTGGAGAAATGGAGTGTTTTCCACAGGAAGCTCGGGTTTTTGTGGAAATACAAGTATCAGCACAGAAAAGGAAAATCACTGATGCATATTGAAAGGAAACTGACTCATTGACAATTCTTTTCTCTACTTCCCCACATGGATACCAGCATCAGAGCTTAATTGTTACAGCCATACATTTAAGGTCATGGGTAGATGTGAAATTCTTGCACAGGGTAAGACATAGACTTAAATTACTAAATGTTATTAACTTATCCATTTATCCTTAAACTTAAGTAGTAAATTTAAAAATTGTGTAACCTTAGAGAATAATAAAGGATGAGTTTAGGAAATAAACCTGCCAAATATTATCCTCACATAAAAAATTAAAACAGAGCCAAAAGGAATTTTTTAAGTATAATTGAGTCACATTGAAGGCATCTAAGAATATGCTTTACAGATGAAAGGTAGGCTGACATATAGTATATTGTATCTTTGGAAACTGAAAATAAAACTACTTAATGAAATGGAAGGAAACTAATCATTTTTATACTGTCCAGAGGAAACTTTTTTGGCTAAGGATTGTTTCAACTTCTGATTTAGGAAAATCTTCACTGTTTTCCAGGAAAAAAAAAATTTACTTAATGCAATCATGAGGCTAGTGGTGCAAAGCTATGGGTTTCAGAGCACATATTTTGTAAACAAGTGTTTGGGAATAATTATCAGAACTGCAAAAGCTCACCTTAACGGCAGAAATCATTTTCCTTGAGGCTGCCAAAAATAACAAAATAGATTAGCTGTTCATCAGAACATGTACAACAGCCTGTAAGCCAGTAAATACTCAGAACTATAATTGAGCTTTTAACAGCCTATTTCTCCTTCCACAAGGCCAAGTGGTTTTATATTGTGAATGGATGCTAAGAGGAGAGACTTCTCAGTTAGCACGTTGTCAGATAAATTGCTTGGGAACGAAATTAATTATATATTTTTGGATTTGTTGAGGTACAATTGATAAGTAAACATTCCAATATTCAAGTGTACAATGTGATGTTTTTATATATGTATATGATGGGTAATTCCTACCACAAAGAAGCTTCTTAACCTCTCCATCAGATGGAATCGTTACTGTGTGCGTGTGTATGTGTGTGTTTGTGTACTTGTGTGGTAAGAACACCCCAGATCTCTACTCCCTTAGAAAATTTCAAGTGTGCAATCCATTATTGTTAACTGAGATCACCAGGTGCAGAAATTATTCATCTTATAATTGCAAGTTTATACATTTTCAGTGAAATCTGCCCATTTCTCCCACAACTTGACCTCTGGTAACCGCTGTTCCACTCTTTATTTTGATGAAGTCCAGATATAAGTGAGGCTGTACAGTCATTGCTTTTCTCTGTTTAATCTCGGGTGGAATACCGTCTTTTGGGTTCATTCATATCTGTTTCACTGAAGCGTGATTCACAACACCTGTGTGTCCGTGAACAGACGACCAGCTGCCTAACAGGTAGGCAATGATGAATCAGATACACTGCGCACAGCAGGTGTCCAATAAGGTTAGAATACTGTGATTTACTGTACCTTTTCCATGTTTAGACGTATTCATAATCGCAGACACTTGCCATTGTGTAAAAATTGCCTGCAATGGCCAGTACAGTAACAGGCTGTACAGGGTTGAAGACAATGAGCAAAAGACTGTTACACTGTTCACCTTTGGTGGTATATAGCCTGTAACACTAGATTAGCGTAAGCACTGTCTTAAACTGAACAAGGACAAAATCACCTAAGGATGCAATTCTCAGAATGTAACCCTGTTGTTTTGCAACGCGTGACTCTGTGTGTGTGTGTGTGTGTGTACATATACAGTGGAATACCATTCAGCCTATGGGTTGCTCCTCCATGGAGCAATAAGAGAGGGAAGTTCTCTGGTGGTAGTGAGTAACCACGAGCATGGAGAGGACTGTCAAGGAGCTAAATCATATCCAAATAAGAAACAAAAATTTTCTGGTGATGACAAAGGGTAAAGGTTGCATTTACTGTGTAAGTGACAGGCAATTGCAGGACCTTTTATAGTTTACTGTCCAAACCTCTTCTTTTGCTCAGGGAGGATTTTCAATTACTTTATGTGATAACAGACATGACTGCATTGTTTGTTCATTGACAGTATGGCTAAGACAATGGAGGAACTGACATTTTAATGATTTTTAATTTTAAATTAATTAAAATTAACTTCAAATAATGGAATGGAGCTTCAAGAAACACCAGAAACTTCCAGGAACTGGAAGAGACAAGGACGGAGTCGCCCCCTACAGCCCCAAAGGTGAACTGCAGTCCCGCCAACATCTGATTTTGAACATCTGGCCTCTAGAACTGTGGGAGAATAAATGTCTGTTGTTTTAGCTACTGATTTTGTGTTAATGTGCTACAGCAGCCTTAGGAAATTAATGCAAATGGCTCCACTGACAGATTTGACAGTGGAACAGAAGAAACAAATGAACAAAGAAATATTCATCTGTTTCAGAGACACTAACTCACACCAAGTATCTATGGCCTGGGTGGAGGCAGGGCCATGGTGGCGGCACTGTCCCCTCAGCAGACTGTGCTTGCAGCGTGATGTTATTGCCCTTCTGGGGCCTAGGTGCTGTGATCTCCCTACCCATGTTCTGAGCCTGTTTCTTCTCCCTGTTCCCCAATTGAGTGAGTTCCCAATATAATCTATTACCTAGTGTAGGTTAATCAGAATGTATTTCAGTCATCTACAGCCAAGAACATCAACAAGCTAGTAACATCTAAAAGATAGTATTGTGCAGGATGGGGGAAATTTTCCTAAACATGACAAAATATAGCTTTTGGGAAAACATTGACAGATATTTATGAGTTAGTTAATAAACATATGGAAATATATGTGGAAAACAAAGTGTGTGATCTATAATGGGTTAGAAAAACACAGTTATGCTAGAGGTAGCTAAACTATAAAGTAAATATGTTTCTAAATTAATATTCAAATAGTATATAATAAAATATTAGACATAAATATTTCACAGGGCAAGAGTACAAATGATCAATACATACATAAATTAAGATACCTCTTTGTTTTACAAATGTAAATTAATAGTGTGATACCATTTTTTCGAAAGTTAGAAAATTAATATATAGTGATAAATGCAGATTTGCATGGACTTGGCGAGAAGGCACTCCAGGTTGGTAGGGATATAAATTTGTAAGGCTATTTTCAAGGACATGTGGCAATTATAAACCAGTGGCAATTTAGAATGCATTTAACCTTTGATCCACTTACTTCACTTCTCAAGATCTAGCTACAAAAATAAACACACTTGTGTTGAAGTTCCTAAGGGGGCAGATTGTGTATGGAACAATTGTTAGTATGTTATTTCACAACTGATCACATCTTAACTGTCCATTCTTACAGTTTTATTGATAAAAATATGTCTAAAACCATAGAAATTCCAGAGACCTCGCAAGGCGTGTTTATTTTTTTTTTCTTTTCATTTTAAGTTGGAGATTTCCAAAGGTGTATCTAGAGGCTAGAAAACAATTGATATATTTCTAATTATATGTGTGCTGTCTGTCTCCTAGAACTTGACAATGTACAAATAATGAATGCCTGAGAAGTACAATGCTCTTCTTAGAATAAAACACATGAGAATTTTGCCTTTTATTTGGGAACGGGGGAGAGGAGCATGATGACTGCCATCAGGAGGCAGCACAGAGCAGATAAAAGCCACCACACTGGAAATATAAATTGAGCTGAAATATTTATTTTGACATTAGCTAATTTTAAAGTTATAAACAGAGTAACCTGGGGAAATGCCACGTATATTAGTATTCTTATTGAACAAGGATTATGATTGAAAAAGCTCATTGCATTAGAGAGAAAAATAGTAATTCAGACTCTAAAAGTTTAGAATTCCGTTAAGCTGCAGGAAATGTTATCTTGCATTAATGTGAATAATTCATGTACTAAAAGCATTTCTCTCTTATTAACTAGAACTCAAGACTAATGGTGCTAAGGGCACATTTTCATTATTATCCTAGCGTAATATTTTTAAATTCACTTTTATTTAAATAATGTGATGAGTTAAATTACCACGATAAATCCGATAGAATTACTTACATGATTCAGTGTATAGATGAGAAATAAATCCGGATATATTTTACTTGTTTGTACACTGCTTCTGTTCTTTTACATGTAGAATTTCATCTTCTTTAATTACAGCTCTGCTAATATAGTTAAAAGTATTGGCATATATTTCTTTCTGTCATATCACTTGTTTCAGCTCTCAGAATTAAAGCATTGAGTCTGGGATTTCCCGCTGTCGTTGATGCTTCTTGTACCCCTGGCTTATGCTTCCCATTGTTCCACAGTGATTTGGATCTATGTTTAACTGTGCAGTTATCTATAATTATTCCCGGTCTGAAATGACAGGGATGTCAAATTTGGCATTTCATAGCTGCTGGGGATGGAGGGAATAGCTTTCTTAGAGGATTTTAATGAATAATAATCTTTAGTATATTACCATTACTTTTAAATATTATTTTTTTCCTAATCTATATCAAAATAGCAGAAATAAACAGCTGAAAATGACCCACAATTATGGCTAAAACCCAATTATAGCATAGGAATACAGGGAAAGGGGACAGGGAGGGGAGTGGAGGGGGGAGTATGGGTGGGATCACACCTACGGTGCATCTTAGCAGGGTACTGGGGAAACTTATTAAATGTAGAGTATCAATGTCTTTATATAGTGATCAAGAAAATGCCATGAAGGCTATCTGTAACAGTACTATGAAAACATTTCTGAATGTATATGAATCGTGCCCTATGATTGCACCAATGTACAGAATGATTCAATAAAATTATAAAAAAAAAAAAAAAAAAGAATGGCTTGGTGCCACTCTCAGGATTTAGTTCTCACTCTTAGTTCCCTCAAGACCTGGCTGTTGAAGAGTTCCATCTAGTATATTTCCTTTTTTCTTAATTTTGTATTAAATTGTTTCAGTTTGAAGTTTTTTTAATTTGTTATTTTTTTTTAATTTATTTTTATTGAGATAGAGTCTCACTTTGTGGCCCTTGGTAGAGTGCGGTGGCATCATAGCTCACAGTAACCTCCAACTCTTGGGCTTAAGCAATTCTCTTGCCTCAGCCTCCCCAGTAGCTGGGAGTACAGTTGTCCACCACAACGCCTAGCTTTTTTTTTTTGTAGAGACAGGATCTCACACTGGCTCAGGTTGGTCTCGAACTCCTCAGCTCAGGGCAATCCACCCACCTGGGCCTCACAGAGTGATAGGATTACAGGAGTGAGCCATCATGCTGGCCCATCCAATATATTTTTCATCTCAAATGTCGTTTTCATCTCTAGAATTTTTTTTTAGACAGTCTCACTTTGTGGCTCTGGGTAGAGTGCTGTTGTATCATAGCTCACAGCAACCTCAAACTCTTGGGTGTAATTGAGTCTCTTCCCTCAGACTCCCAAGTAGCTGGGACTACAGGCATGAGCCAGAGTGCGCAGTCCCGGCCCTCATCTCTAGAATTTCTATTTGGGATTTTTAAATTTCTCCCATGTTTCTATTTAACATCTACTTTCCCTGAGCTGCCTGGAAACTGGGGTAATCAGAGTCTGTCTCATTTGTTCCTCACCCTCGTGCCTCTCTGCCCTTTATTGCCTGATGCCCTGGGTGTCACAAACTCATCTTTCATGTATCACACAGAATGCGAATACTATCCTTACTCTGTCTTAGCTGAAAGTAGAAATCTTCCACTTCTATTATTTAGTTCTTTGTTTTTTTTTTTTTTGAGACGGAGCCTCAAGCTGTCACCCTGGATAGAGTGCTGTGGCATTGCAGCTCACAGCAACCTCCAATTCCTGGGTTCAAGTGAGTCTCTTTCCTCTGCCTCTCAAGTAGCTGGGAGTACAGGCGCCTGCCACAACGCCTGCCCATTTTTTGGTTGCAGCCGTCATTGTTGTTTGGTGGGCCTGGCCTGGATTCAAACCCGCCAGCTTAGGTGTACGTGGTTGGCGCCTTAGCCGGTTGAACCACAGGTGCCAAGCCATCCATAAGAAATTTTTGACAGGTGTTTTCCTTAATTTTAGAGGCATATTCACCATTCAGTTCTCATACATATCCATGCTAATTTATTTTTTTCAGGATTTTGGGAAATAGTTAAATTATTTTAATGCCAAGTCTGTATAACCATGAACCTGTTGTTCTGAAAAAGAAATGTGATTCACGTGATTAAAGGGAGCTTCATAATACTTCAAATATTTGTGATTAAATCCATTTCAAATTTATCAATTTTTCAGTCTTAACTTTTTTTATTTATTTGTTTTCTTGTTTATTTATTTATTTATTGACAGAGTCTCACTCTATCAACCTGGGTAGAGTGCTGTGCCATCATAGCTCACAGCAACCTCAATCTCTTGGGATTAAGCGATCCTCCTGCCCTGCTAATTTTTCTAGTTTTAGGAGATATGCAGTCTCACTCTCGCTCAGGCTGGTCTTGAACTCCTGAGTTCAAGCAATCTACCTTCCTTGGCCTCCCAGAGTGCTAGGATTACAGGCATGAGCCACCATGCCTGGCCATCCACAGCCATTTTAAAATTGAAATGATTTTCTTTTAGTAGTACCAATTTTAAATGACTGCAAGTATTTATTTTATTTGTTGTACGTCATGAATCCTCCTGTCCTTTAAATTTGTGAAGAGATATATGCTTATGCGTTTAAAATAATTATTCATAAGGAGTTATCATGATGTGTTCTTTTTTTTTTTTTTTTTTTTTTTTACAGTTTTTGGCCGGGGCTGGGTTTGAACCCGCCACCTCCGGCATATGAGGCCGGCGCCCTACTCACTGAGCCACAGGCACCACCCCAATGATGTGTTCATTTTAATATAGACTATCATGTTCAAAAGTTAACATCCATCACCACTTTGCTTCAAGAGCTAAGGAGAAGAAAGCCCGTGGGGTGCTTGGGTGGCGAAAATTGAATTTTATTTATATTTTCATTCCTGTTTTAATCCATAAGGGTCACTGATAAAGGACTTTAGTAGCCTCACAGGGTAAAATAGCACTTGTTAAAATGGGGATAGGGACATTTGCTAGGTTTATACAACGTGATAGCATGTCACCTTCTTCAGAGTTGATTCCCACTTTGTCGCAGACTGAGCGAGGTGGTATAATCCAGTGCCCTTAACTGAGTGAATGCCCAGTAGAGCAAACTCTTCAGCTCATTGCCGTCAGCCTGCCCGATGTTTCCCTGAATGGAAAACCGCTCACACATTGATGGTTCCTTTCAGGCACATTGCTTGAGAGCCTTATACTCTCTACCCATCGACTATGAAACACAGTTTCTACAGGGGCTTAAGAAAAAAAATGAACAGCTTTGCATTTTCTCTTGGCATTTTTTCCCCGCTATTGTTAAAAAGGTCACATATGCAATTTAAAATGTTCTGTGTGTGCAGCTTGACAAATGTCACATGGAAAATGAAACCGCTTTCATCATTGAGTTTTTTTGGCCCATTTCCAAAGGGTACCATTTTCCCACCTTTCCCCTCTTACGGATTTGCAGAATTTTGCCTGTGCAAAATGCCTGCCCCACCGTGCATTTGTAAACAGGGAATTGCTACTCATCTCATGTGAAAATTGTTGAAGATGAGAACAGCAAATTGAGAATAAAAGTGAAAAATTAAATGATATGTAAAATTTTAAAAAGGAGCATAACCTATGAAGGTTTCCATCAAAAATATTAAAGCAGTTCATAGATAAAGACATGTTTCGGGCGGCACCCATAGCTCAGTGGGTAGGCAACATACACTGAGGCTGGCCAGGTCTGCTAAACAATAATTAGAACTGCAACAAAAGAATAGCTGGGCATTCTGGTGGGTGCCTGTAGTCCCAACTGCTTGGGAGGCTGAGGCAAGAGAATTGCTTAAGCCCAAGAGTTTGAGGTTGCTGTGAGCTATGACGCCACATACTCTATTGAGGGCCCCATAGTGAGACTCTGTCTCAAAACAAAACAAAACAAAAAAAAGTGGCTCGGCCCCTGTGGCTCAATGGGCTAAGGTGCCAGCCCCATACACCTGAGCGTGCAGGTTCCAATCCAGCCTGGGCCCACCAAACAATGACGGCTGCATCCAAAAAATGGCCGGGCGTTGTGGTGGGCGCCTGTGGTCCCAGCTACCTGGGAGGCGGAGGCAGGAGACTCGCTTGAGCCCAGAAGTTGGAGGTTGATGTTAGCTGTGATGCCATGGCACTCTATCCAGGGTGACAGCTTGAGGCTCTGTCTCAAGAAAAAAAAAAGAAATGTTTAGAAATGATCCATACAAATGATAAGGAAATAAAGAGGGGAAAAAATGTAAGAATTGGCAGAGAAAATAAAAATTGTAACTGTTCCTATGATGACACATCTTGCAAATTTTTCATACTAAGTTTGAATAATGTTAAAAATCAATCATCATCAAGTTTACATACATCTCCTGGGTGTGTGATAGAACTTATGAGAAACAGTCGTTTCAATATACTGGAGAAATGTAACACAAATCAGTGTGTGGACTTAGATATTGATCAATCAACTTCACAAACCACTTTAATCAATCTTTGTAAGGTGAAAGAAAAACACACAATTAAACAAATAAGACCAACTCTTTGAGATCTGGGAGAAAGAGTTGTTTGAAGGATTGTACCAGTTAGGCCCATTTTAAGATTTGGCTGAGGAATGTCAAAGGTTTCTGGGAGTTCTGTTGTGATCATGGTTACAGGGAAACTGAGTCAGGAGGGAAATATGATTTCCTTCTGTTGGCTTGGGGGAAGCCCCTCAGACAGAAATAAGAAATATTCTACGTCACGTGCAGTTTCTTGGCACTTGACAATTAAATTCTGTAGACTGAAGGCAGCCATGGCACATGAAAACGTGCTTTCTTCACATGACGTTCCTCACCTACCCACACCCCAAACAACCTTTAACTTGGACTTCCACTGGTCTCTTCCAAAGATGGGGACCTGATGAGCGTCTGTTCACTGTGAGTAATTCTGATAGCACTCAGGTTCAAGAATGAGCTTCGTGGAATCGTAACTCACCCTCCAAAAAGTATTCGTAATCAGTATAATAGCAAAAACAATAGTTGGGGTTTTTTTGTTGTTTTTTTTTTTGTCATTTTTTAGCGACATCTCTATAAAATAGACAAAATGGGTGAACTACCAATTTCAGTCCTGCCCTCTGTGTGACTCTCACCCCTTAAAGAAAAATGAATGTGAGGTATCAACCACCCCGCAAAGGGCACCGGAATTGGTGTGAATGGTTTTCTGAAGACACTAGTTTGATTGCACCATCATCACCAATGGCATATTCAGGCACCAGACAAGGAAAACCCTCAGAAAAGATACTGAAAACACATCAGAACACATTACCCACACCTGCATAATAAGCACAGGTTCTGTCCAGACACGGAATATCACAGGAGTTCATGTTAGGGTAACCCCAAACACTCCTAAATACGAAGAACCTACCTCTCACTTGACTATTCCAAGCAAAGGCACTTTTTTTTCCCCCACATGCAACGAAATAATACAGAGAATGCACCTTTGAATATGGGTGGTGAAGAGTTGGTCTTACTTTAGTGAAACCGTTGTTGATTGGAAGAATCTAGAAAGAATTGAGGTATGCAGGCTTTTTCATCTCTGTTACTGTAAACTTCAACTTCTTTCAACAACCACCTCATAGTCCTCATTCTGTCACCATTTTATCTCACCACTGAGACCCTTTACAGCAATGTGGAGCTGTCATTAACACCCAGATGTCTATATTTACACTGAAGTCCATATTCTGCTATGAATTCTTAAAACTTGGATATCATGATCCCAACTGGAATATCCTCTTCTTCCTTCCCACTTAGATGGAGTTTACATCAAGATGTGTATGGCCTTTCCTTCTAGGCACCAAATGTCCGGCCTGGGCAGCAGGATCTGGCTTGTACTTTCTCATTAACACCATCAATTCCTTCCTCTGTTGCTGCAGAACTCACCTTATGGTTCCTTAGCCTGGTGTCTAACCAGATATTCATTCTTTTAGTTCCATGGCTCTCCTGGGGTCAATGAAACCACTGCCTGAGTTGACTTCATCATCAGCATGTGGTTTCCAGAATTAGCAAAAGCCTCAGTGATGGTTTGTAACCTATCTTAGCCAGTGTTGTGCTGTTAGAACAGAATACCCACGGCTGGACAGTTTACAAAGAACAGAAACTTAACAGCTATCTCACGGTTCTAGAGGCTGCAAACTCCAAGAACATAGCACTATCATCTGGTGAGGACCTTCTTGCAACATGACATGGTGGAAGAGAAAAGGGTAAAACACAAGTTTTTAATGACGACGTTAGTTCTCTCATGTGCAAAACACCTGCCATTAGTCCCCATGTCCCAACGCTGCCTTGTTGGAGGTGAGTTCCTAACATATGAATTCTGGAGATGCTTTCAGATGACAGGACAATCCATTTTTGCTCCCTCTTCAACAGATTTGTTTCTTTTAACCAAGGCATCTTTGCAAGGTTTTCCATCTTCCCTATTTTGCTTGCTTGAGATAATATTTTCATTCTCACAGAGTCCTTTGTACATACAATTATCCAGTAGGGTTCGAGTTAAGGTTAATTTTAGGGTCTTTCAGAATCTGAGCCAGCTCTCTTCCTCCCAAATGGGATCTGAGAGTTATCTGATACCTCCAACTCAAGTACTACTCCCCTGCCCCTTAACCATTCCGAGTTTCCAGCCCTACACAGCCTCAACCCTGAACCTCTTGAGTGATAATATGTCTTTTTACTTCCATTAATAGTGACGTTTCCCAAGAAAAGAATTTTCACTTCTTACCTTGTTGTCAAGTTTCCCCAAACTTGCCTTTCACCCCCTTAACTTCACACCAGTGAATTTTGTTACTGTATAATGAGTCATTTCTCTGTTGCTAAACCCAATGATATCTTTTTAGTGATAGTCCCATGTCACTTGGCAGTTGCTTGTCAATTTTTCTCCTGATCCTTATTTCTTGGTTTTCATTCTTTCACTATGTTTCGTAGGCCTATGAGTTTTCTTTTGCAGTTAACTTCTCTTCTGATTCTTAAACATTATGTTTTCTGAGGGTTTGTTCTGGACTCCATTCTCTCATTCTCTGCCTCCCTGGGTGATTCATCACTCCTTCATATCTTCAGCTCTCTCTCTGCTATGTGGATGATTGTCCAGGCTTTATTTACAGCCCAGATCACTAACTGCAGTTCCAGCATTTGTCAGGTTTTTTTTGTTTGTTTTTGAGACAGAGTCTCACTATGTCACCCTGGGTAGAGTCCTGTGGCATCATAGCTCACAGCAACCTCCAACTCTTGGGCTTAAGTGATTCTCTTGCCTCAGCCTCCCAAATAACTGGGATTCCAGGCACCCGTCACAATGCTTGGCTATTTTTTGGTTGTAGCAGGCCCAGGCTGGATTGGAACTCACCAGCTCCAGTGTATGTGGCTGGCTCCTTAGTCACTTAAGCTACAAGTGCTGAACCCCAAGCATTTGTCTTCTTAACTCCTACTAGAAGCCTACAGTTGACTGTCACATAAACCTTCCAAACTCAATATGTCTAAATATTTAGATGCTTTTCCTTCAAAACCTATTCGTTTCTAGTGTGGGTCCAGTGTTTCCAAGACATAAATTCAGCTGGAATCTGCCTCTTTTTTCCCCCCCTTTTCTCACCACTTGCATAAATGGACATCTGTCTCCCACCATTTTTGCCCTTAAAAAAATTCCTAAATATTCACTCTCTTCTTTGTAACCACTGTGACTGCTTTAATTCTAATCTTCATTATCTCTGACTAGATTGCCGTGAAGTCCATCTTTCCAGCCAGGCATGGGGGCTCATGGCTGTAATCCTAGTACTTTGGGAGGCTGAGGTATGTGGATTGCTTGAGCTCAGGACGTTGAGACCAGCCTGAGCAAGAGTGCAACCCTGTCTCTAGGAAAAAGAGAAAAAGTAACCAGGTGTTGTAGTAGGTGCCTGTCATTCTAGCTACTTGGAGACTGAGGCAGGAGGGTCTTTTGAACCTAAGAGTTTGAAGTTGCTGCGAGCTACGACACCATGGCATTCTGTATCAAACAAACAAACAAACAAATCCATCACTCTCTTACCCTCAATCCATCCTTAAAACTACTACTATCAGACTCGTCTTCCTCAATTTCTCAGGGGAATCCCTTTAACCAACCAGGGAAAATTCAAGACCCTTGATACAGTACAGATAAGAAACAATCCAGTGAACACAGCCTGCTGCCTCCACCTGAGTTTTGGGGGGCATATTTTGTCATTGTTATCATTATTTCCCATCCCTGGGATTTTCCTCCTTGTATTTCTTCCACCTCACTCTCTATCTGGGAAGGACCCAGCCAAATATTCACTAAGGCCCAATAAAAAGGGTTTTATTTTGACCTTCACTTCCCTTCACATATGTTGTGTGTATATCCATCTGTATATATAAGTATTTTCATGCCTCCTGTGATTGTAGTGCATAGTTCATTCACCTTTTTCAAATAATGACTACCAATAGCTTTCTGGATTGGTAAAGGCATAAAGAAGATGACTATTTGCCAAATTACAGAATATTAGAGAGATATTTGAGATAATTTAAGCAAAAAAAAAAATACAAAGGAAATTATTTCACATTGGGAAAGTATTCAATGCATTATTAAAAACATTTATTTGTTTTACTTTTGGCAGTTGTTGAGAATTTAACAAAGGGTGACACAGGAAAGGACCAAGGGTTTAGGGTCCAGTGTGGTGGCTCATGCCTGGGAGGCCAGTCTGGGAGGCCAAGTAGGGTAGATCACTTGAGCTCAGGCGTTTGAGAACATCCTGGGCAAGGATGAGGTCTCTAAAAATAGCCAGGCATTATGGGGAGCAATGTCATCTCAGTTGGGAGGTAGGCTGAGACAAGAGGATCACTTGAACCAGACAGGTTGAGGTTGCTATGGGCTATGATGCCAGGGCACTCTACCCAAGGAGACAGAGTGGGACTTTCTCTCAAAAATAAATAAATAAATAAATAATCACCATGTATGTATGCATTATAATTACATAGAAGTAATGTAGGGGTTCTATTATATTTCTTCTCACATAGGGATAATTTTATAAAACTTCCCATGGTCCCAACTTGGCAACAGAGCTCACAGTATAAAAAGCAAGATCACATCCTCTTTGGTTTCTCTTTCATTACTTGTATTTCACTGATCTTGGGCCTTCTGTGCTGGGCTTGGTTTCTGAGTTTTCTGAGCCTGGGAAGAAAGTGGCAATAAGGATGGGGGGAATATGTTTTCTCTGCTGAGGAGGTATGATGCCCTGCAAACCACAGCATACAAGACCTCTGGGGTCTGACTGCACCTGCCTTGGCAGAGATAGATGCTCTTTTCCTTGAGGCGTATGCTACTTGTATTCATATTCTGAATTTCCACACAGACCTAAAACTCTGAGGACGCGAGCACTTCAGACAGAGATACCTTCTCATGGATAACCATATTTGGCAATCTCTGCCACCTTGATAATGTTCACACTTTGCCCCTGAAAGACCATGTGGCTTATGGGGAAACAGTCCACGAGGTTTCCTTCAGCAAAACCTATGCCTGTTTTTATGAATACTCTGATTGTAGGAAGGGGGCAGAGAGGCAATAGTAAGTAGTAATAATAAAAGTGAAAGTCCAGCTCTTCTGGGCCATTCCTCTGACTCTTCAACTGATTCTGTATCCTTGTAGCTCAGTAGTTGTTCAACTGACAGCCATGGACCCCCATGGGGGCCCAGAACCCTCAACCTTTATGGCACTTTTGTGAGTAGGTGAAAATGGATTTTCTTTTGAGAGCAGTGTCTCCTGAAAAGTCTGTGACCCAGAAAAGATAAGAAGTCTCTGCTTTGGATTCTAAATGTCAGGAATGCTCACTTGGAACTGAGTAAGAATTTCTTTATGGTACATATCAGATTCAACTGTGTGCGGTAGCCATGTTCCTAGACCTCAAACTGCCATTTTTTTCTTTTTCTTTGTCCCCTCCCCCCTTCTCTTCCCTTCCTTTCCCTTCCCTCCGTCCCTCCCTTCCTCCCTTCCTTCCTTCCTAAATTCTTTCCTTCCTTTATTCCTCCCTTCCTTCCTTCCTTTCTAACTTCCTAACTTCCTTCCTTCCTTCCTTCCTTCCTTCTTTCCTTCCTTCCTTCCTTCCTTCCTTCCTTTCTTCCTTCCTTCTCACTCCGCCACCCAGGCTAGAAGTGTCATAGCATCATCATAGCGCACAGCAAACCTCAAACTCTAGGCCCCAAACGATCCTCCCACCCGAGCCTCCCAAGTAGCTGGGACCACAGGTTCCCTCCAGGACGCCCAGCTAGTTTTTCTATTTTTAGTAAAGATTTGATTAGGCTGGTCTCAAACTCCTGAGCTCAAGGAGTCCTCCCACCTCAGCTTCCCAGAGTAGAAGGATTATAGGTGAGAGCCACCGTGCCCAGCCAAAAACTATCAGTAGCATCATTTTTGTAGAGCTTTTAGTATTTGCATTATGCCTTCATATCATTTTCTCTTCTAATTGTAAGTTCCCCAAAATGTTATTAGACAAAGAGAGTCATTGTCAGCCAATATATAGAGACAAGGATAAGTCTACTGAACTTTGTCAGAAGGCCAGGAGTTTGGAGAACAGTGAGGGTAGTCTCTCTAAGAGTGTTCTGTTCTTCCATTTTTCACATTACAGTTTTATATGTTTGAGTTTAAAGCAAAGAGCATATCAATCCTTATTTTAAATAATAATTGTTAGAACTCATGACTTTTAAACTATTAATAACATTTTAACTTAAAAGCTAATCTTTTACATTAATCTCCCTAAACTACTCAAGACAGGCATCTTTAGTGGGAGTGAAATTTACAAAATAGTAAGACTAGGGGGTGACGGTCAGGCAGGATGTAAATGGACCAGACCAGTTGTCCCTGTCCGCCCCAGCCTGACAGGCTCCATCTTATTCTTACTACAAGTGATTTTACAAAGACAAGGTATATACTTTTTTTTCATAAACTCACCCAAGTCTGAGTTAAAAAAAAACATGGCAGGAAGCATTTTCACAGAGTGCATAGAGCCCACCAGAGTCATACAGATCGTGTTTGAAATCTTAACCACGTTAAGACAGAATTTGAGTGTCTGTCTTTGGGTGACTTTCATTACTCAAGGGGAAGAGAAATTTATAATTTATAATTATATATATGAATTTATAATGCCTCAGGATTTCCTAATTTCTTACTGCAATCCTCTGAGGTCTCATTTCTAGATTTCCCAGAGTTGCGTGACCACTCTTTTTCAAAAAAAGAAGATGGACCCTGATGGCCTTCTTGCTATTTTAAAAACAACAGTTCAGATGTATTTGTTTAGTGTTTACTATGTGCCGCATGTGATTCTGTATGTTGCAGTATTATTTTTTACATAAAGATGAACGTTTATTTATGATACTGTGAGCCTCGCACTGCAGACGGCTGTCTGGAGCTGACATCATCATGGTCATGTTCTCATGTAGAGAAATGAACACGAAAAGATAGACTGAGGAACATAAAATGGGACAGGGTATATAAGCAACTTTTAGGATACTTCAAGGTAAATGGGCATTGGTAGCCATTGTAGAGGTGCTAAGTTAAATGAGAGGTTTTCCTGCAACATAATATTTGAGTTGGCAATATCGGCAAATCTTATCTCACTTAATCTTCATGGCAGGGCCATGAGATAAGACGACTTTTATTAAATTCCTCATCACAGAGATGTGGACACTGAGCCTAGAAGGACTGAATGATTCAGTCAGATTAGGAGTGAGGGTGATAGATTAATGAAAGACTCACAGGCTTTATTGCACACATTCTTCCCTTCAAACCACATCACTTAATGAAAGCAGGGAGGGCAGATATTCCCTCTGCCATCTACACCACTGAATCACCTTGCTAACCCACCCTGCAGCCATAACTGTGGGAGCACTCATGAGTGGTTTGAACATAATTTAAAAGTTCTCAATATTGTACTTTGGCAAGAACATACACTGGGGGAAAGATTCACTATTTAATAAACGGTGCTGGGAGAACTGGATATCCACATGTAAAAGACTGAAACTGGACCCAAACCTTTCACCATTCACAAAAATGGATTTAAGTCAGATAAAGGACTTAAATTTAACACATGAAACAAGAAAAATCCTCAAAGAAAGCATAGGCAAAACACTGGAAGATATCGGCCTGGGGAAAGACTTTATGAAGAAGACTGCCATGGCAATAGCAACAACAGCAATAATGAACAAATGGGATTTAATTAAACTGAAAAGCTTCTGTACAGCAAGGGAGACAACAACCAAAGCAAACAGACAACCTACACAATGGGAAAGGATATTTGCATATTTTGAATTGGACAAAAGCTTG
>CAUYON010097391.1:0-13852 GCA_963573935.1 Arctocebus calabarensis | reverse complement strand
GACAGAGCCTCAAGCTGTCACCCTGGAGAGAGTGCCATGGCATCACAGCTCACAGCAACCTCCAATTCCTGGGCTCAAGCGAGTCTCCTGCCTCTGCCTCCCAAGTAGCTGGGACTACACGCGCCCGCCACAACACCCGGCCATTTTTTGGTTGCAGCAGTCATTGTTTGGCGGGCCAGGGCTGGATTCGAACCCACCAGCTCAGGTGTACCTGGTTGGCACCTTAGCCCATTGAGCCACAGGCACCGAGCCAACTAAAGTGTTCTTCATAAAATCTTTCCCAAGTCCAATATCATCAAGAGTTTTTCCCATACTTTCTTCTAAGATTTTTACTGTTTCATATCTTCAATTTAAATCTTTTATCCATCTTGAGTCAATTTTTGTAAGTGGTGAAAGGTGTGGGTACAGTTTCAGTCTTCTATATGTGGTTATCCAATTCTCCCAGCACCATTTGTTGAATAAGGGTTCCTTTCCGCATTTTATGATTTTGTGTGGTTTCAAAGATCAGATGGCAACTAGAGACTGGTTTCATCTCTTGGTTTTCAATTGTGTTCTATATATTTATATCTTTATTTTTTGTGCCAATACCATGCTACCTTGATCACTGTGGACTTGTAATATAATCTGATATCTGGTAGAGTGATGCTTCTGGCTTTGTTTTTATTACTAATGCTTGCCTTAGCTATAAAGATTTTTTTTCTGGTTCTATACAAAATGAAGAACTTTTTTTATCCCAGTTCTTCAAAGTATGATGTTGGCGTTTTAATGGAGATTGCATTAAATCTGTAGATTGCTTTGTGTAGACATTTTTAACAATGTTGATTCTTCCCAGCCAAGAGCATGGTATGTTCTTCCATTTGTTAATATCTTCTGCTATTTCTTTTCTTAGGGTTTCATAATTATCTTTGTAGACATCCTTCGCCTCTCTTGTTAGGTATATTCCCAATTATTTTATTTTCTTTGAAGCTACTGTGAAGGAAATTGTGTCCTTGATTTACTTCTCAACTTGGCTGTTATTGGCATATACAAAGGCTACTGATTTGTGGACATTGATTTTTAAACACAGAGATATTACTGTATTTCTTGATCACTTCCAGGAGTCTTGTGGTTGGTCCTCTGGGATTCTCTAAGTATAAGATCATATCATCAGCAAAGAGTGACAGTTTGACCTTCTCTGCCTCCATTTAGATGCCCTTATATCCTTCTCTTCTCTGATTGCATCGGCTAGAACTTCCAGAACTATATTGAATAGTAGTGTCAATAGTGGCCATCTTTACCTGGTTTCACTTCTAAGTGGAAAAGTTTTCAGTTTTACTACATTCAGTATGATAAAGACATATGGTGCTGTCATAGATGGCTTGAATCAGCTAAGAAATGTGCCACCTATGCCTATTTTCTTAAGGGTTCTTGTTAGAAAAGGATGCTGAACTTTATCAAAAGCTTTTTCTGTGTCTCCAGACCATATTGGTCATATGGTCTTTGTTTTTGCTTTTATTGATATGTGAATTACATTTATGGATATGCATTTGTTAAACTAGTCTAGTGTCCCTGGGATGAAGCCTACTTGATTGTGATGTATAATTGTTTTAATGTGTACCTGCAATCTATTTGCCAACTTTTTGTTGCATATTTTGCATCTATATTCATTAGTGAAATTGGTCTGAATTTTTCCTTTTTAGTAGGATCCTTTCCTGATTTTGGTATCAGGGTGATATTTGCTTCATAGAATGTGTTGGGGAAGGTTCCTTCTTTCTCAATGTTTTGGAACAGTTTCTGTAGTATAGGTACGAGGTATTCTTTGAAGGTTTGATAGAATTCTGGTGTCAAGCCATCTGGTCCAGGGCTATTTTTGGTTAGGAGCTTGTTTACTGTTTCTTCAATCTCAGTGCTTGAAATTGGTCTGTTGAGGAGCTCTATCTCTTCCTGGTAAAGTCTAGGAAGATGGGCTCAGCACCTGTGGCTCAACGGGCTAAGGCGACAGCCATGTACACCTGAGCTGGTGGGTTTGAATCCAGCCCGGCCCGCCAAACAATAATGACAGCTGCAACCAAAAAATGGCCGGGCATTGTGGCGGGTGTCTGTAGTCCCAGCTACTTGGGAGGTGGAGGCAAGAGACTCGCTTGAGCCCAGGAATTGGAGGTTGCTATGAGTCGTAATACCACGGCACTCTATCCAGGGTGACAGCTTGAGGCTGTGTCTCAAAAAAAAAAAAAAAAATCAAGGAAGATGGTGTGATTGCAGGTATTGATTCATTTCCTCCACATTCTCAAATTTCTGGGCATAGAGGTTTTTATAGTAGTCAGAAATAATCTCTTGTATATCTGAGGTGTCCATTGTTATTTTCCCCTTTTTGTTTCTGCTGAGGTTAGTAAAGATTTTACTTTTCTGTTTCTAATTAATCTAGCCACTAGTTTATCAATTTTATTTATCTTTTTGAAGAACCAACTTTTTGTTTTATTAATGTTATGAATGATTCTTTGTTTTAAATTTCATTTATTTCTGATTTAATTTTAGTTTTTTCATTTCTTCTGCTAGGTTTAGGATTGGTTTGCTTTTTCTTTTAAAGATGATTCATTAGGTTGTTCATGTGCTTTCTTTCTGTTTTGGGATGTAGTATCTAAGGCTATAAATTTTCCTTTTAGAACAGCTTTTGGAGTACCCCACAGGTTTTCATGTGTCTTCATGTTGTTATTTTTAAGAAAGTTAATGATTTCCAACTTTATCTATTTCTTGACTCAACTATCATTCAGTAAAAGGTTGGTTAATTTCCATGTCTTTTTGTGAGGATGAAAATTTTGTTAGAGTTGAATTTTATCAAAAGTTTTTTCTGCATCTATTGAGAAGCCATATGATCTTTGTTTTTGCTTCTGTTGATATGTGAATTACATTTATGGATATGCTTTTGTTAAACTAGTCCTGCATCCCTGGAACAAAGCCTATTTGATCATGATGCTCCTCCAGACCACCTTTATTGCTTTATGGTCTGAAAAGAAACAAGGTGTTACTTCAATTCTTTTGATTTTGTTGGAGTTTTATTCATGCCATAGGATATGATCTATTTTGGAGAATGTTCCATGGCCTGATTAGAAGAATGTTTTTTCCTTAGCTTTGGGGTGGTGTGTTTCCTATATGTCTATTAAGCCCAATTGTTTAGTGTTGTATTTAAGTCCTATGTATCTTTGTTTAGTTTCTGTTTAGAGGATCTGTCCAGCTCTGTAAGAGGGGTGTTAAAGTCCCTACATATTATGGTGTTATAGGATTTTATATTGCTGAGACCAATTAAAGTCCATTTCATAAATCTGGGAACATTTAAGTTTGGTGCAGAAATATTTAGAATTGAAAGGTCCTCTTGCTGTATTGTTCCCTTGACAAGTATCAATTGACCATCTTGTCTTTCATGAGTGTTGTTGCCTTAAATCTACTTGTATCTGAAAACAGGAATGTGATTCCTCCTTTCTTCTGATTTACGTGTGCCTGCAATATTATTTTCCAACCCTTCACCCTGATTCTTGTTTTGTCCTTTGAGGCTAGGTGTGTTTCCTAGATATATCATATAGATGTTTTTGATTTTTTTATCCAATCAGCCAGCCTATGACTCTTCAGTGAGGAATTCAAGACATTAACATCTCTTGGAAAGTTGGTAAGTGTGATGGAGTTCTATTCATCTTATTTTGTTCAACTCCATTGTTTAGTTTTATCTTTTCTGTCATTCAGGCTTTGTCCTTTATTTTCTGGGTGTTTATTTTGCTGGTGGTCCATTGTGATGGTCAGTGTGTCTAAGTATTTCCTTAGAGCTGTTCCTGTTATGGCAAATTTCCTTAATGTTTGCCTGTCAGTAAAAGATTTGATTTCTTCATGAATTTTGAAGTTTAGTTTAGCAGGATACAGAATTTTGGGCTGAAAATTACTTTGTTTAAGAAGGTTAAAGTTAGATGACCATTCTCTTCTGGCTTGAAAAGTTTCAGCTGAGAGGTCTGGTGCCACCCTGATGAACTTTCTCCTATAGGTCAATTGGTGCTTACCAGGGTGCTTTCAGAATTTTCTCTTTCATCTTGACATTGGACAGGTTCATGATAATGTGTTTTGGAGATGCTCTGTTTGAGTTGAGACAACCCAAGTCTCAGTATCTGTCTGATAGGAGTGTGTTGGAATCTTTGGTGATACCTGGGAATTTTGTATATCCTGCAGTAGGGCTTCCATTTGTTTGTGGTGATCATTTTCCCCTTCATTATTATACCTGTAATTCACATGTTTGAATGCTTTCTGAAGTCCTATAATTCTCTGAGTGAATGTTCTGCTTTCTTTCTCTTCTTTTCTTCTTCATTAACTGCCTGTGTTAGCTCAAGAGCTTTTTATCTTTTAGCTCTGAGATTCTTTTTTCTCTATGGTCTAATCTGTTATTGATACTTTCTACTGTATCTTTAAGTCCCTTAATTGACTCCTTCTGTTCCTTAAGCTCTGCTATATCCTTTCTATATTCTTCATATCTTTCATTTTCTTATTTGATTCTGTTTTTGGCCATCTTTTTGGTTATTTTCAACTTTTTCTTAGCAATTTCCTTCATTGTTTTTACCATCCACATTCTAAATTATTTTTCTATCATTCCCATAATTTCTTTATAGGTGAAATCCTCTGCAGTAGCTATCTCATGATCCTTTGGTGGGGTAATTGCTCTGTTCTGGTTTTTCATGTTGCCAGGCCTTTTCTGTTGGTTCATCCTCATGAGAGTTTTCTTCTTGTCTGCTTCCTTCCCCTACTTTTTCCTTTCAGTTTCTCCTTTTCTTTAAATTGCCTTGTCTCTGTGCTTAGGTGTAGAAGTATCCTTTTGATATAGGACCAAAAAGAAGAGAAAAGTTAAGTATGAGAAGACAGAAAAGAAAAAAAAGGGGAAAAGAAAATGGGGAGGTAGTAAAAGGAAAGGTTGACAAAAAAAGAGAGAAGAAGAGAGAGAGAGAGACAGGGGTAACAGTGGTGCTCAGGAGGGTGGTGTGACCCCCTCTGCAATTCCCAGGACTCTGGGGGGCAGAAATGGGGGGTCCTTTGGGGTAAGGAGCTCCTTACCAGCCTGAGCAAAAGTAAGACACCACCTCCACCAAATTGCGAAAAAAGGGGAGTATGTTGCAGGGGGTCCCACCAAAAATATCCTTCTGAAGCTCAAAGCTAGAAGGATGCCGTAGACCAGAATAGGGTCCCAGCTCAGGTTTCAGAATGAGGCTCTGTCCCACAAATGGATAAAGGGGGGTATAATGAGTAAAACAGATTTGAAAGAAATAATAAATGTATATGAAGAAAATTGAAAATAAAAGTGTATGAGATCTAAAAAAGAAGTATATCCTAGTTGTTATTTGAGAAATTTATATGAGAAAAATAAGAAAGGTAAAAAAATCTTCACAAAAAGAGAAATGGAAAGGGAAGAAGGAAGAAAAAAGGTATGAAAACCACAGCAAAAATGGAGCCTTTATTACTGAAGAAAGTAAAAATGGAAAAGTAGAAATGAAACAAAACAAGAAAAAGGAATCCTAAGAAAAGAATTGGAAAAAAGAATTAAAGCAGCAGAAAAGCAGTTGCAAAAATGGAACCATTATTATTGAAGAAAGAAACAATGAAAGATTAAAAATACAAAAACATAACAAACAAGAAAGCTGAGGGAGAAAAAGAGGGAAAAATTGTAATATATTGCTTGAATATTGGTGATATACTGGGTTAGGCATTGCTAAGCACAATACTGATACCGCTGTAAAAGATCCGGGCTGGAAGCCACTATCTAGTTGCCAAGGTGACCTGGTCTCCTCTTCATGATTTATTTGTCCTAAATCCCTGTAGGGTTGGGAGTCTGAAGCTCTAGTCTGCCTACTTAAGAAGGACCCCTGATCTTTCCAAGTCAGTGCCCATCAGCCACAAATGGCTTTCCCAGAAAAGTGGGTTTTAAGTATGTTTTCCCCTAGCTCACCAGGTGCAACAGAACCAGCCTGGCACTAGGACCATGGGGGCAATTTTTCCTTGGGCACCTCTTCCACAATGGCGATGCCAGCAATGGAATGAAGTGATGAGAGTTTTGCTCCACCTTTTGCTCCATTGAGCTTTGATTGAATTTTGCTCAATCCTGGTCACTGTGCCTGTTTACGATCTCTCAAGCCCTAGCAAATACACAGGTCCATAAAAACAGACTGGCAGACTGGCCTTTATCTGAAACCTGCTGCAGACCCGGATGTCCTCCACTAGCATACAAGCACTTGCCTTCTGTGCCAATTTCCCACTGCTCCCGACCTCTGTTGGCTCCTAGACTCTCCCACCACCTCCTTGCTCCCCTGAAGCAATGCCTCTGGACAGGGGACCACAGCTTGAGGTGGCAGGAATCCTTTCTCCCCATCTCATGAGCAGCATTGGCAAAGGAGATCTCTAGACTGCCATCTTGCTCTGCCTCCTCCCTGAATGAATTTTTTCTTTTGCAAGGGTTCCTTTTTGATATTTGATATCATTTGGTGCATGCTCTCTGCTTACACCTACATTTCATATTTTTTTAGGTTTGGTTTTTATCCTTCCTTGGACTCATTAGCAAATTTTTTCCTCACCACCCTTAAATCTAAGGTGCCCTCCCTGAGCTGGCGAGTTGCCTGAACCGTCTTTCTCTCTGCTCCTCTTCCCAGTTTAGGCTTTATTGCATGTTGCCAACCTAAACTACAACCTGAATTCATTTTTAAGTTATTGGTTTTTAGATCAACATGATTTTCTTAGACATCACAAGATGAAATCTTCCCATTTTATAGACGTGGAAACTGAGACTCAGAGATGGCAAATGGCGTTCAGAAGGTTGCACAAGTACTAGTAGAGTAGAATAATGCATTTAGTAGATTTTGCCCCATGTTCATGATTTAGGATATGGAAGAGGAAAGTAAAATTACAAATTCTACATATGTAATAATAATGAGACTTTATAAACCTTAATTGATCTCATGATAACCCTGGGTAATAATTTACTAGAGACTGGGTGGCTTAAACAATGGAAATTTATTTTCTCACAGTTCTGGAGACTCCAACTCCAAGATCAACATATTAGCAGAGCTGGTTGCTCTGAGGCTTACACATGGCTGCCTTCTCACTGTGTCCTCACATGGCCTTTTCTTTGTGCACACATCCCTGGTGTCCCTCACAGTGTCCCGGTTTCCTCTTATGAGGAAACTACCATGGCACTCTACCAAGGGTGTTTTGGATCAGGTCCCACCCCAATGGCCTCATTTTAACTTAATCACCTCTATAGAGGTTCTGTATCCAACTACCGCATGCTGTGGCACTGGGTTAGGACTTATGTCCCCAGAAGTGGTATACCCTTCAGCCCATGACATCCTGTGTGGTCAGGAGTACTAATATCCCCATTAACTGAAGATGAAAGAAGACACAGAGATGATGGTTAACTAGCCCAGGTTTTCACAGAGCATACTTGGTAGAACCAGGATTTGAACACAGATGATCTGGCCTCAGACCTGCTGGGAGTGTGTACAGTGCTCAGAGTCCTGCTTAGAAAATGTTCCATAATGACACTATTGTAAAAGTTAAGTATTGTTCACTGAGTAACTTTTGATACATAAATATCTTACTCATTGAAGAACTTTTTTGTTGTTATTTGTCCTGATTTTTTCCAATCCCATTGGTTCTAGACTCTGTGTGTCAGCAAGACCAAAGGTTCATGGTACCTAAGGTGTGTTTGAACAGAGCTGTGTCATCTGAGGTGTGCATAAACACAGCCATGCACCTGAGGTGTGTATAACGCAGCATGTTAGGCATGCATAACAGAGCTGTGTCACCTGAGGCATTTATAACACAGCCAGGTACCTGAAGTGTGTATAACACAATTGTGTCATCTGAGATGTGTACAGCATGGCCATGCACCTGAGATGTTCATGATGAATTATGGAAAGGTATAGGAAAGATTAAAGGAGACATGTATTTTCCTTTGGTGCCCTTAGGCTGAGCTTATCCATAGCTTATTAAATTTGAGATCAAAAGTGAAATTAATATATAATCTTAATCACAGAATTTTCATCACAAAACTTTAGCATACCTTCATTTAATAGAAGTCTCTTATAGTCTGCTATCATAAGGGACAGAGCTCTATACTAGCTCTATAACTTGGAGAAAATTTACCAAGGAGATGCAGTAACACAGCCAAAGGAGAGCTGAGTGCCTGCTGAAGACTGAACTCCTGCAAGGAAGCTGTGTGAATTTATCACCACTCTTGCACATCCTGTCATTGCATACAGCAACAAGCCTATCGGCTCCCTGCTAACTGCATCTTCAACATACTGAGTGACAAAAATAGCCATTCTCAGTCCCTTGAATGTCACAGAAAAAATGACCTGCCTAGGCCCTGCTGTTATAAAACTTTCATGGTCCCTCTGAGCTGCATGAGCTCCTACAAGACAATGTCAGTGAAATTGTTAGAGTCCAGAAAGGCCTTTTCCTCTCCTCAAGGGAGGTCCAAAACTCTACCTCTGCCGAACAATTGTAATGGAAACAAGGAAAAGAAAGTCCACAAATTTACATGGAAATAGCAAAAGTTTGTATAATATTAAAAGTAGGCCAGGTATGGTGGCTCATACCTGTAATCCTAGTATCCTGGGAGGCTGAGGAGACCAGCCTGAGCAAGAGTGAGACCCGATTTCTAAAAACAGCCGGGCATTGTGTCAGGTGACAGTCCCAGCTATTCAGGAGGCTGAGGCAAGAAGATCGCTCGAGCCCGAGAGTTTGAGGTTACTGTGAGCAATGATGCCATGGCATACTACCAAGGGCCACAAAATGAGACTGTGTCTCAAAAAAAAAAAATTAAAATAAAAGTAAAGCCTTTTCCTATCATACATTTCAAGTGTCTCAGTGAATAAATGAGAACATGTATATGTATTTATTAAGTTTTTAAGCCCTTATTTAAGCCTGTCTTAAGGTTTTAAGCCCTTTCTTTCCAATCCTTAATGGTTAACTGCAATATCACAAAATAAGATGTAAACCTGTGTTATGGAAAATCTGTCAATTACAGTAGGACAAGTGTTACATATCCTCGTAAATAACAAATTCCTAAAATAAAGCTTGGAAATAGCAAATGTCATATATACAGTAGAGCCTCTGTAAGTTGACCACGCAAGGGACTGTAAAGAACTGGTCAACATTCAGAGGTGGTCAACATAAGGAACTAGGCCTACCATACTGATAACTAGGAGGGGGTTAATGAAGGGAGGGGGTCAACTATGGTGGTTCTACCTTATTTCAATTTTAATATCTTAGATTTAGAAATATCAGTTACTGTTTCTTTTTTTCGCTGTTTCAAGGATTGGCTTCCAGTTCTCTGAACAACTTCTAGGAACCTTCTAATAGATCCTAACATATAACCTTAGAGACTGTCCAGTCTCACTCCTGATTTATTTATGGGAAATGTTAGACCCACATCCAGAGTGTCATCTGTCTAAATCCTGCAGTTCCTGCTATATGCTAGTGCCAGGACTCATATCTGGGTCTCCGGCCTCCCTCATCCGCCTTGTGTCTGCATCTGTCCCTGCAGAAAGGTGGTTCTGGCAAAGATTGAGGAAAAGCATTCCCTGGCATGGGAAACTTTATGGGATTTTTTTAAACCTTTGAAAAATTATGATTGCGTATTAAGAGCCATTTTATCTAAGGGAATGATATCATCTAGGTACTTCTGTGGAGCCTAAATATACTTTTTATTTGTTCCTAAAATCACATTCAGTAAGATATTTACAATTCTAATACCAGGTGCAGCTTTTATATCTTGCACAATAATTAAGTATTGGAAGCAATCTGAAAAGTCCAAAGCATGCAGGTTTTACTGCAGCTGCAAACTTGTAAATATAGTGAGCAAATACTTAAAAACAATTGCAGCTGATTAGTGAGAAGTGTCAGCACAATTTTTTGTAAAAAGGATTTGAAGAGCAAACAATTGCCTGTGTAGAAACTTCTATAAAAAATAAGAGACATTGAGTATGTTATTAAAATGGTGACTTCAGTGATAAAATAACCACAGGTAGATTAAGTCTCTGCCCAAAACAAGATAGAAACTTCTAGAAAGAAGGGCAAGTGCTGGGCACAGCACATTGTAGCAGATTAGTGGTCTCAGTGGACAGGATGGCCTCATGGTTGTGTTGCAAATACATGTAAGGTTGCAGAAACCAGAACCAGACCCTGGAATTTTCCTCTGCAGTCTATTGCAAAGTGAGATGTTAGTTAAGAATGGATATGTCTTGTCTGGCTGTCTAATTCTGTTCAAATAATATTGAGTGTTCACAGTCCATCTAATGAGATCAAATCATGAACAACTATGTGCCATGATCTCTTGTTAGCAAATTATAGTGCTTGGAATTCAAAGGAAAACAGTGCTTTTGCAGGGGAGGGCTGGGAAGTAGCTATTTAGGAGGAGTTTGAAGTGTTGTCCTTAGGATAAAGCTGGAATGGTAGCCAGATAGAGTGGTGGGGATGATGGCAGGAGAGCAGAGGGCCCTCCAGGGACTGAACAATGTTAACACAGGAATGTCAAAGTACAGATCCTGGTCAAGGCCGGGAAGAGTTGTTCAGAGGGGAAGACAGAGGTGGGGAGCAGAGAGTCAGGAAGATGAGGGCCAGTGGGGGCAGACCTGGAGCTGGAATAGTGCATCCCACCTGGAAGCAGAGGAGTGAGTGGGCCTGGTTCTGCAGCATCACTGGGTGTCGGATCCCCATCTGTCTTTTCTAGTATGTAGGTTTGAAGACCCTTGGTTGTCTCACCCAGGGATGCTCAGACTTTTAGATAACTGAATCACATATTTCAAACCAAAAACCAAGATTATGTCCAAAGCAGAAAACGAGTTATGAATATAATTGTTATTTGCCTGGACACTATGGCCAGTCTTCTGCAGACTGTACCTCCTATCCACTTAGATGTTGATTTAAGAAGACAAAATCATTGGCTTCAGAGAGTGAGTTCCTCTTGCCTTTGACCTGGCATCCTGCATCTGGTGACTGCAGGGCATGTGTGACTTGTGTTGTGGGCCTCATATTTAGCAGCCCAGTTTACTAAAAAGGGGACAGTGCATCAGTTCCTTGTGTGATAAACTAGATTGGGTCTTATCTTATTTTTTTTGGCTCGAAAGAGAGAAGATATGGTTTTAGAGGGGTGGAAAAGTTCCTGGGAAAGCTCTCCTGGTGATCCAAGGGCGTGGAAGACCTGCAGATCTGAGGCCATGCGTGTCATCCCTGCAAAGGCAGTCTGTCTGTACGCTGGGACCCTCCACGGAACGTTACAACCATCTCTGAGCCCCAAGCATCATTGGTTTTAAAGCATGTGAATCCTGTAGTGAGAAAAGAGATTTCAAGTTACACACTTGAGCTAAGATTTCCAAAAATCTTTCAGAGACCTTTACAGATTGGATTTTATTTCACCCTCATCCCCACTCTCAGTTTATACGTGTTAAAGCTCAATCGCCCAATACCTTAGAAAGTGACCTTGTTTGGAAAGAGGGTTATTGCAGATGTACTTTGTTAAAATGCGCACTGGAAGATGGGGCGTGGTGGCTCACACCTGTAATCCTAGCATCCTTAGAGGCCGAGGCAGGTGGATTGCTTAAGTTCGGGAGTTTGAAATCCACCTGAGCAAGAGTGAAACCCCATCTCTACTAAAAATAGAAAAATTATTCTGATGTCTTGGTGGGTGCCTGTAGTCCCAGCTACTCAGGAGGCTGAAACAGGAGGATTGCTTGAACCCAGGAGGCTGAGGTTGTGATAAGTGAGGCTGAAGGTACAGCACTCTAGCCAGGGCAACAGAGTGAGACTCTGTCCCTCCCCCCCAAAAAAAGTTTATTAAAGTCCCTAATCCAATATGACTCAGATCCTTACAAGAAGGGGAAATTTGGAGACAGACACACAGGGAGAACAACACATGAAGTTGAAGGTGGAGGTCGGCTAGTGCTTCTGTCAGCCAAAGGGCACCAAAGATGCCCACGGCCCACTGGAAGCTGGGAAGAGGCCGGGGCAGATTCTCCCTCACAGCCTGTAATCTTAGCATTGTCGGAGGGCTCGGGTATCCCCAGCCCTGGTGACAAGCTCAAGGCCTGTCACCAGCCCTGCTGACATCTTGCTCTCGGACTCCAGAGCTGGGAGACAGTACATGTGTGTTGTGTGAGCCACTGGTCTGTGCTTTTTATTGTGGCAACCCTAGCACACTACTAAGATCTCAGTGATGGAGGAGACTCTGCCTGGGAAGCAGCCTCCACGCACAGGGCTTATCATGAATGGAAAGTGATGGTGATTTTCCTGAAGTTTCAGAGGTTTTTCTCATAATCACTGCAATTTCTGTTAGCTATACTTTATGCAAACTACAAATGTCTTTATTTTATGAAGAAGGTGGATAGTTCAAGGTTTGAGCTAACTACTTTTGGCTATTGTTTAATTACTGCTTGTGTGGTGAATCTACACATTTCCTCAGATTGTCTGGACGAGAGCAAGAGTTTGACCTGGATTAAAGGCCACACTGGTTTATTCTTCACTTAGGATCTAATACATGCGATAGTTTACTTCAAGTACCATGGGACATGCTGAGTTAAAGAGAGTAAGATCCCCTTCTTCAAATTCTTCTAATGAAAAATGAGGCCTATAAATCAATGGCTATAAAACAAAATTTTAATTGATTAGTGATCTAAATGCAAGTTACTTCCAGAAATGGTAGGCTACATTACTTGAACCAAGACTTCCTCTGAAAATAGTAAGTTACATCGGATAAAACATTTAAAAATGATTTCTGAAAGGCATGGAATTGATGAAACTAAAGTGGGAAGGGGTGGGGCAGGTTGAGGGGAATGTGGAGCCCTGAACAAGAGGGCTGATCCTCTTCTTACCTCCCCTTGCACTCAAGCTCCTGTGTCAAGCCCACAGCCTGTAACCAAGGAGATGTACTTTATTTGGGAAAGTTGGGCCACCATTCCTTGCATTTGTCCTGGAGCTATGAGCTGAGAACTCCCGATAGCTGTTTAGAACTGCACATGGAGTAGGGCAAAGAACAAGGTGAGCTAAGTTATGTGGGGAAAAAAAGAGTCCAGGTCCTGCAGACAACTTTGAACCCCTGGACCAAACCATGCCTGAAGGTCATGGTCAGTTACATGAGATGTTAAATTGCCTCTTTAGATTTTTGCTCTTTTGTCTTGGGTTAGGTTTGGCTCTTTTGTAGTGAAAAGATCCTGGCATGGGGGCCATTTCTGTGCCCAAGATAGTCCAGCCATGATCTAGTTGGGTAAAGAGAGAGAAAGAGCTGGGAAACACCTGTATTCAGGGCCTGGGGAGGGAGTGAGAAGCTGTACGTTGGGTAAAACAGGAGAATGAGGAAAACATAACTTCTGTGGACCCAGGGGGAAGAGGTGGATATCCACTGCCTCAACTCACACAGGGCTCAGGAAAGGTGAGGGCCAAGGGTGATTGGATTTGAGGACCAGGCGGTCACTGGTGACTTTGGGAGCCTCTTTATGGGGCACGTGGACAGGTCAGACTAGAAGGCTCAGGAATAGGTTGGCACAAAGAAGTGGAAAGAAGAAACTGTTGTTTCATTATATCCGAGGGAGAAGGGAAGGGGTAGATGGGAAAGAAAGGGCTGGCCAGACTGGAGGGAGTGACGGACACCAGGGGACTTTTTTTTTTTTTTTTTTTAATGGTCATTTTATTTATTTATTTTTTTTAATTATTATTATTTTTTTAATTTTTGTAAGACAGAATTTATTCACAGAAAAGAAAGAAAAGAATACAGAAAACATTAAGGCATCTGTTAGAGGGAGAAAATTCTAGTGGGGAGAGAGAAGCTCTCTCTGTTTCTCTCCCAGTCTTTCCCCAT
>CAUYON010097390.1:0-13859 GCA_963573935.1 Arctocebus calabarensis | reverse complement strand
CCTGTAGTCCCAGCTACCTGGGAGGTGGAGGCAGGAGACTCACTTGAGCCCAGGAATTGGAGGTTGCTGTGAGCTGTGAGGTCACGGCACTCTACCCAGGGTGACAGCTTGAGGCTCTGTCTCAAAAAAAAAAGAATTGTTTATTAAAAGAGAAGTTTAATATAACAAACATCTAGTTTATAGTAATACAGAGACAGTAAATTCTCATACAGGCCAATTTCACAAAATTTTGAATGCTTTTCCTTATTCTCGAGGTAGCTGATGATATGAAAAATGTCTCTGGTCCCCTTATCCATCTGGAAGCTTTGCTATCAAGGCTTCAGTGTTTTGCTTACTTGGGCTTTATACTGCATGGTTGCCCCCTTGGCCAATCACTTATAACTTTCTTGTCCTCAAACAATCCTCAATTTTTAGGCTTAGCTTTTGTATTATTCTGCTATTTATTTATCAAACTAAAAGAGGAACAGAAGAAAACTAATCTTTCTCCAACTTTTTATGTGGTATTTCCTTTGCAACCCAGTATTTCAATGTTTATGTTCCTTTTATAGAGAATTTTAAACTCACCTGTAGTTTATATGCCCTTAAAAAGCTCTCTTATAGACCCCCCCAAAATTCCTCCTCTCTGTTTTTTAAGTTCCCATAAACTTAAATAATAAAAGTTGAACTTGGTCCAGGGACTTAATGGCTAAATGAGAGATGTAATTTGAAATAGTAATACATATAAAAGCGTCCTAATTTTAGTTTAACGTTTTTCTAATGTGCATTTTCTTTGCCTATAATTTTCCATTCATAATGGTAGTAAAATATGAATAGGATAAGCTGAAAAATGTAATATTCCGTGAAATAGGAGCTAATGATTTCTGCCTCCTGATAAATCAATAAGCTATGTGCAAGCTTTCCATAGGTAGCAAGAGCCCTGCTCACGTACACTGCTGCTTAACCAGTGGGTTGGGTACCTGGCCCTTATTGGATAAATGTGATGAGAGAGCTTCCCTCTCGTTGGAGGAAAGGAAAGATATCAGAGATATTCCAGAGGTGTTTCTAGTCACTGTTTTTTTTCTATGACTTTAGAATAAGACTTATAAGAAGAGAAGCATAAATTTCTTATTTCCATAGTTTGAATCAATGTTTATTAATTTGTAATACCTTAGTGAATTGAATTTTCTTTGCTGAAAAACATATAAATTACAAGAATTTTTTTAAAACCAGATTTATCAGAGCTAAAATAATAATTTATCTCTCGGTTAACCAATTCCTGTTTTCCAGACCAGGTTCAGCTTGGGGCAAATAGCAGTAGTTTTGCTTGATTTGTCACTGCTCTGGGTAAACAGGACCCAAATACTAGAATTCTAGAAAGTTTTCCATTCTAGAAAGTTTTCTATTACATGTTAGTTCTCTCTGTTCTGACTAATTCGCTAATGTTGATGTTTAATGATCTCCTCGTGGCCAATCAGACCTATCTTTTGGGAGACAAAGCTAAAACATGCCACAGAGAGCATTTATGTGTCAGCACTTAATGCTCTTCCAATGATAATCTATGGATGTCTCTGCTTAAAGAATTTATTTATGATTTCCAAATGGAGAGCCAAGAAAATAAAATCTTTAAATAAAATTACAAAATAATTGATGATCGTACTCTTTAGAACAAAATAATATATTCATGGCTATATTAATATATATTAATATAATGACCGGAAAGTTAAAGACAAAAATTAAAAGATTTCTTTAGGATGGTGAGATGCTAATGATAAAAACTTATTTAATGTTATTGCTATGCCTTTTTTCCCCAGGGAGATAGTAACCTGTCAAACAAGATCTTCTTGGGTTTGATGCTTGTTAGCCCCAGTGAAGAAGGACAAATAGTGGATTTTATAACTGTTGGTTTTTACAGCCGTAAAAACACTAACAGTCATTGTAGTTAGTATTTGTGTTATTCTTGCTATTTCTTTTCTTTTCTTTTTTTTTTTTTTGAGACAGAGCCTCAAGCTGTCACCCTGGATAGAGTGTTGTGGCATCACAGCTCACAGCAACCTCCAATTCCTGGGCCCAAGCAAGTCTCCTGCCTCCACCTCCCAAGTTGCTGGGACTACAGGCGTCGATCACGACGCCTGGCCATTTTTTGGTTGCAGCCATCATTGTTGTTTGGTGGGCCCGGGCTGGATTCGAACCCGCCAGCTCAGGTGTATGTGGCTGGCGCCTTAGCCCATTGAGCCACAGGCGCCGAGCCTATTCTTGCTATTTCAATGATTTAATAAAATGACCAGCAATTTCTTATTCAATAGCTAAGTATTTTCAAAGGAATCCATTCTTCCTGATGTTAGAGACTAGTTTCTATAGCTCCGTATCTTTATGTGTTTTTAGATAGTTCTAGCTGTATCTTTCTATTTTTAGGAAGTCCTTGGTTTAGGCAAAACTATACAAGATAGGTCAGAAATACATATTACATATTCCTGCCAAAATTAGAAGGAATATGCTGGTTTTACTTTGTTTTGAGCGTTCTTTGTCTTACATTCAAGTTCTAATCTAAGTTCCAATTGTTATCTTGTGACAAAATAAATGACAGGTGACAGGTTCACATATCCCTTACATTCTCAATTCACCAATTAATGTCTTATATAATTGTAAACATCTAAGAGAGATTTCAGGAAGGAGAACTCTTGATCTGAAAGCGATCCTGAAAACAGGGCCCTGGGCTGGTCCCTGTAATGGCTTTAGGCGAGTCCAGTCCGACTGAAGTCAAAAGCTCAGTTTGCTGCTTTAACCTGTGAAGCCAGTAGAAGCAAAGGCCCTGGGTCTAATTGATATTTATTGTTGCCATTGTTTTGGATTCCAGACCTTTGATAAACCTTTCCCAGCACAGCAAACCCATGGTTAACTCCGCAGCAGTGAGGAAGCCGTGGAAGCAGAACTGCAATTAACCTTCACTGGCAAAACAAAACATTAAAAAGTACGAGGAAGGCTCACTTTTTGCAGATGTAACTTTTAATGACAGCTGGCAGGTGAAAACAATACCCCTTAAAATGAGAACATTTTTGTGTTCATACAAGGAGAGACACTTGTCAAATAAGGGCTAATTATTCATATTGAAGTGAAGAAAAGGAAGACAAAATTGTTATAATTAAAAAGTATATCATTTCTAACACTAGGATTCAACTCTGGGTTGTCAGGTAGCTTTTTATTTATTTTGTTTAGGTGACTGTGCTCAAAGAGCACACAAAACCCTTTCCTCAAAACTTGGTGTTATCTCTGAGAGGCGGTATTAAACAATAGCAAATAATCTGTCTGAAGAAGCTGAAAATTCCTGGTATTTGTTTGTGGCCCGGACACCTGCTCTGCGCCTCAATTTCACTATCTGAAAAATTCAGAGGCACTTTAACAACTGATTAGTGGAAAGCTCTGTCACATTCTATATGGAGACCCTTTCAGGCTATAGGTATCTTCAGTAACTTATCCTTTAACATTCTGCTTAATACGTCAGTAATAACAAGGAATTGAGGAAGGTTCAGCAGAAGAAGAATCTGAGAAATGTAAGTCAAGAGAGAAGAGTCGAAATCTGAACCCAGGAAAGGACAATGAGTTGGAGGAAGCGACTGTAGTAGGGAGAAGAGTCCAGGGAAAGAGAAAGAACACAGGAAGAAACCAATAGAAAAGAACAGAAGTGAGAGGGGAGGGCGTGTGCGAATTAGGCACATGTATTTAAGATGCGGGAGGCCTTTTTGGAAGCAGCCAGGTTGGTCGAGCTTCCTCCTGTCTCTTACTTGACCAGTTACCAATGTTTGTGAATTACTGGGTATAGTGCTTGTGGTCTGACTAGTGCTGGTAAATACAGAGGTTTATCAATTTGGAAAGCAGATAAATCTTCCCATCTTTGTTCCAAAGCATTTTCCTTCCTTAGAAGTTATGCTTTGAATTTAGAGGCTGCTATGAAGGTTGAACCCTTAAAATGTCCAAGACAATATTCTACATGGAATATGGCTGAAACCTGAGCCAAGGCCCAGAAATCCTGAGGCTGTGAATCTCTATATTCTGCACATGAATGCATTGTGTCGGTTTCTATTTCAAATTGCTTGTCAGGTTAGGATTACTCTGGTAGCCCCCTTTCCCCAGCTGTTACAGTATTTATTCTGCTTTTCTAAACCTGAAGGCTGAAGCTTTGCTTCTGTTTTCTTCTTTGCCATCTCTTTTCCCTTCGTGGGCTCATGTTTTTTTTTTTTTTTTTTTTGTAGAGAAAGAGTCTCAGTCTATCACCCTCGGTAGAGTACGGTGGAGTCACAGCTCACAGCAACCTCCAGCTCCTGGGCTCATGTGTACTCATGTTTTTTAAGCTTCGGAAGTTCTTGGAAACTTTATCTTGGGTCTTGGGATTGATTTTCTATAGGAGGAAAGTGTTCTTGGATCTGACCTCTATTTGCTGCCTCATCTTTATATATACACCAGCTGTTATTAGGTGGTGAAGAAGACAGGACAGAGTGCCCTGACTGCAGGTAATTGAAAGCATCCCTTCCCACGTCGTTTATTTCGGGCCTGTGCTGACATTCTCAGCGGCCACAGAGGGGCGCCACATACCCATATTCTCGGAGCCTTAACCACGTCCCTTTCAAAGGAAGCTGAGATCATCTTCAGCTGTGGCCAAGATGAAGCTTAAATTGCTAAGAAAATGCTATGAAGGCTATCTCTAACAGTACGATCAAAATATTTCTGATTGTACATGAAGCACATTCTGCCATATGATTGCATCAATGTACACAATTATGATTTAATAAAATTATTAAAAAAAAATTTGCTAAATGCCGGTGCAAATAAAGCACCATTCAAATTGGCAAATTCATGAGTTTAAAACCGAAGCCGTAATTTTATTTGACTTCGCCTCTTTCTTCCTAGAATGTGGAAGCTCATGCAACAGAGGCCTCATCTGTTAGGAGAAAAGCGTCCGTTCAAAGCGTCGCTCTTCTGTCTTCCTTTGCACGTACCTCCGGGGTTACAGCTGTGAGGAGGTTAAAGCTCCAAGCACATTTGTCCTGTTTCGGTCACAAGCGCACGTTCCGGATATCGGAGCCCCCGAATTCTCCAGGAAGATCAGACGCACAGCCATAAAGGGCATATTTTTAATTTCATCCTCTGGTTTGCATCTCTTGTCTGTCTTCACATGGAATTTATTTTTAGCTCCAACATCTGAAAAGAATCTTAAGTCCCAGAGTCAAGAGATTATTGACACTTATGGGAAGCAGGACGATGAGTACTGAAAAGAAATAATCTGATCTCTGCTGCCCACGTCCATTTATAAGGAAGTTTTATAAAAGTTTTCTGTGTGCCGTTAGAACACAGTGATCAAAAAACTGAGAAAGAGTGAGGAAATAAAGAATGGTAAGCCACCTCAGGAATTGGAGTTTAAGAGTCTTCTTTTGGAGAATGGGGTCAAATCTATGTTGAAAAATACTAGATGTAGGATTTGAGGAGGTGCAAACTCAGTGACGTGAGGCCTTGATTACTGTGGTGCAAACAGAGGATGAGGATCTCTGAGACCCTTTTTGCTTGATTTACCTGTGAGGTGGAATCCTCGTTTGATTATATGGTGACAGCAGTCTCTTCATTTTCCCACAGTGAATTTTGTTGAGTTTCATAATCTTCCTGTTTCCATTTACCTGTGTTATGTTCAGTTATCTCTTTGGAGAATAGCAATTTGAAAATCTTAGAATTTTAATTATTTTAATGCTGTACTAGATTTATGTGAAGTATGTATTAATGCATATTATATTTGGAGAAATAATCTTCCTTAGAAAAAAATAATAAAATTACATAGCTTTAGAATTCTAAAACCTAAAGGCTCATGTCCATCACACCATCAAACTCTTTTTCTTAATTTAAAAAAAAAGTGACAGCCATAGGTTTGTGGCCAGACTCAATCTTAGAAGTTAAATTTAATTATAGAACTGATTGGCAAATTGATCACCCATCATCATTATTAAGATGTTATTTTGGGGCCAAGTGCAGTGGCTCATGCATGTAATCCTAGCACTCTGGGAGGCTGAGGTGGGAGGTTTGCTTGAGCTCAGGAGTTCTAGACCAGTTTGAGTAAGAGTGAGATCCTGTCTTTACTAAAAATAAACAGACTCATGGTGGCTCATGCCTGTAAGCCCAGCTACTGGGGAGGCTGAGGCAAGAAGATCACTTGAGCTCAGGAGTTTGAGGTTGCTGTGAGCTATGACGCTGCAGCACTCGTCTCCCCCCACCCCCAAAAAAAATATATATATTGTTTTTGTTAAAGAAAGCTACAATAATAAATAATTTTGAGGAAGTATTTGGAATGAAGCAAACTATTTGTTGATAGTTCCCTCTGTACCAAGAATTTTATATACATTTATTCATTTGCTCTTCCAATAACAAAATGAAAATGATACATATTTTACAGATTAGGAAACTCAGTGTCAAAGATAGTTAAAAGAGAGCCAACATCTATTATTTGAAGCAAAAAATTTTTTTTTAATTCGTACCACTTAAACTTTTTTAACATTAATGTATATAACTTGTTTTTAATTTAGACTATGTAAAAATAGTCTAAAATAAATTCACATTTTTACTGTGTCAACTTACAAAGAGAATCTTGCAAGGCTATTCTTTGAAGGCTGATCAACTGTTTCACTATTTTCCCAGAACTCAGCCTTTTAGGTTTACTAAAATTCTCACAGTGAAGAAGTAAGTGCAGGCGTATTTATCAGATATTCGATATTATCTCACTGAGACTCACATTCATAATTAAATTTCATTCTAATGAGCCTCTTTTTCCAGTTTCAGTGTTGAGTACTAGCTTATGATTAAAAGGTAGATGGGAATCATACGTGAACAGCAGAATGAAGATATGATTTTTATTTCTTAAATGGCTCAAATATTTAATTGAAACAGGTATTTATTGGACAATAGGGAGAAGAAGGTCATGGCGGAGAAGTTAGATAGGACAACAACATCTGCTTCAATTATAGGTACTGAAGAAAATTCGTAGAAGCCAGAGCACTCCAGCAAAGGAAACCTTCTTTTATTCTTTGTTTCCTGAACCGGCCTCCTATTTAACAGAAAGATTCATTCTGTTAAAGATTCATTCTAATGATTGTCTAGCAACAAGTACAAAGTAAAAGATCCTTTATTAAGGAATAAGCATTATTATATTCTATACATTATAATAGTTAAGAGAAATAGTATTTTTTAAGGCTAGTCGAGTGAAGCATTGGGATTGGAGAACGAACACAGGAATCTATAACTGGTTTTGATCACTTAGTTGTGAACATCATTACACTTGGACCAGCCATAAGAAATAATTTTAGATGACAATATATTTTGTTTCAGATTTCACTGAATCAATGTCATAGCCTAGTCTATGAAATATCCAATATGCCAACTATATACACATGATAAATACATTTTAAACTAGACACAAGAAGAAATTCAAAATGACCTAGGTAATTTGTTTCCATGAGAACATTCTTAGGGATCTAGGAACAAATTTGTCTTGAATAACTTCATCTGGCTTCAAAAGGCCAATTATTTGTAGCCTGCAGTCTAGCTTCTGTGACAGTCTAGATTACATTATTTTTAATTAGAAAAGAAGAGCTAGAAAGCACATTTTCACGTTGTTTGTAAATTTGCTGCCACTGCACTTAAGATTTAAGACAGTTTTCATCATTCCACATTTTATTTTAAAAAACCTCAAATTACAGAGAAGTTTAAAGAATAGCACAACCAATACTCACATATTCTTTCAGATTCTGCGATTGCTAATATTCTGTCACATTTCATTTTTCCCTTTTTCTCTCTGTCTCTCTCTGTCCTTACATACCCACTTTAGAAAAAAATCAGTCTGAAAATAAATTACAAACATCATAACACTTTGTCTCTGGATATTTCAGCACACAGTTTGTAAGAATAAAGGACCTCCTTGTACACAACCGCGATATCATTACCACCCTTAAGAAAATTCACAGCCATTCAAAAATTTTATGTAGTATCCACTTCTTCTAAAAATTTCTACAACTCTTCTATGATGAGCACTCTCTGATGGTCAAAGAGGTTCTTTATAACAGCTTAGTTTTGACTTTCCTCTTGTTAGCTCCATGGAATAAGGGGCTAAAACAAGCCACTGGAGTCTGGTGGTTTCCACATTCCTAGTGAACACATTTGTTCAACCTGGGAGCTTCCAGTGTTGCAGAGCTGCTTAGATCGTCTCTGCCTAGCCTACGTGTTATAAATACGCAGAGCCTTCTCAATAAGGAAGGGCACCTTTCCACTGGAACACTGACCAGGCACTCACAGGTCATCCCCATCCAGTCTACTTCGTGAGTTATCAGAATCATGGAGGAGGCATTGCCCTCTAACATATCCATGCTTTCAGTAATTTGCTCAATAAATCTTGTTTTCTATCCTAGTACCATGTGTCTGTGACCTTTTTGGATTCCATCCCCCAGAGATGTAAGCGATTTCTCTTTTTTCCTATGTACGGTGCAACCAGGGCTCACACACTGCATTGGTTTTTGTATCTCTTTAGTCTTGTTTAGAACAGTCCTACAACTTTTCATTTTTCTCTGCAATAGGGACTTTTGAAGAGTCTAGGGCAATTTTCTTTTTAATGGCACATGTTCTAGATTTGTCTGATTGTGTCTTCATGGTATCATTTAACTTATTCCTCTATTCCCTGTATTTCCTGCCAATTGGATATTTTATCTAAAGACTTGACAAAATTAATTTTAAGCATCTATGGCAAGAAGATTTTATAGATGATGCATATTTTGTATTACATTGTATCAGGGAGTGTATATTAATAATATATAGTCATCAACTGTTAGTGATTGGCTGAGGTGCTGAATAACAGAATTACTGTTGAAAAAGGTGAACATCTTTCCTCTTTTTAATTAATGCTTAATCTCTTAGGTGATATTTTGGCACTATGTAACAATCATGTTACCCAATTGTTGCCCAGAGGCTTAGCTCCTTTTGATAATTCTTGCCCACATCTTTTATTACATTGGAGGCTTACAAAATGTCAAATTCTGTCCTTTCTTTACATTTACTAGCTGGAATTCTTTTACGCATAAGACTGCAATTCTTCTCTACTTCTCACCTTTTAAAATTTCTATGGACTCATGACTTTTTAAAATTCATCACATCTTAATAAATTATTATAGTCATTCCTATGAATGATTTTAGTTGCCCTAAATGGCCAACTTAATTTGAGTCCATTCAGGCTGGTTCCCTTGATCATCGATGTAATTCATTTGATAGGCTCCAGATGATCCCAGCTTCCTAATATTCATGTCATTATACAATTCCTCCTGTGGGCATGGGTCAAACCTAGTGACTCACTTCTAACAGAGAAGATAGGATATGTAGTGTCGAAGTTTGGTTGATAAAAAGCCTGTGGCTTCTGTCTTGCTTACCTTCTCTTACTCTCTTGCTTGTTCTAGCTAATGAAAGCCAGCCGCCATATTGTAAGCTTCCTTAAGAGAAAGTCCATGGCCAGAAGCCAAGGGAACAATGTGAAGAAACAAGTATCATTGACAGCCACATGAGTTGAGCTATAAGTGGATCCCATTGCAGACCCAGTGACAGCTTCATTGCAGTCTTGTTAGAGAGGCTGGGCCGCAGGACGCAGCTAAGCCACCCTCATGTTTCTGATTCACAGAATTGTGAGATGATAAATGTTTATTGTTTTAAACCCTTACGTTGGGAGTAATTTGTTATGTGGCAATAAATCATTAAGACAATTTCATTAGTCTTTTGAGCACTCCTATTTTTTTCTGGTGCGATGTGATTTCTCAGGTTCACTTTATATTTTCCCCTTTTCATACATGAACTATCCATTTGTCTATGTTTCTCTGGTTTCTCTCAGTAGAAAACAGTGTTTAGAAAACAAGATCTGGGCACGAAATGTGCTCATTGCCACAGATATGTAATAGTTTATACACTAATTAGTTAAAAGAGCTAGAAAATACATTGAAAATCTTGGACTCACATTGAAATTTCCAATTCACGTTTACTATAATGCGACTCTTCCCTACCTTCTTTATCATATAGCATCTCTTTTCTCTTTTAATAAAGCCATCGATTCCTTAACTTAGCAGCAGAGGATTAACATTACAAGGAACTGGAGTATAGGGGTCATAATTTTAGCAAGAACAATAAATACTCTGGCTTTCTTTCTGGAACATCTCTCTTTTGTAGTACCTTCCTTTCTACCACTTAAGATTCATTTGACGTTTTAGGGCTTTTTTGAGCAAAATTCCTGTTCAGAAATATTTTCTAATATAGGAAAATGATCCAAAAAGACTAGAATAAAAAATAGGAAATAAACATAGAAAAATTTGATAACAACTCTGGGTGTTGACCTTGTGGTTATTTTTGCATATTGTAATAGGATACACACAGCGAGTCCCTAATTTGTGCCATTCACTAAGGCACTGAAGACTCAAAGTATCTGTTTCTTTTTTTTTTTTTTTTTTGAGACAGAGCCTCAAGCTGTCACCCTGGGTAGAGTGCCGTAGCATCACAGCTCACAGCAACCTCCAATTCCTGGGCTCTAGCGAGTCTCTTGCCTCCGCCTCCCAAGTAGCTGGGACCACAGGCACCCGCCACAAAGCCTGGCCATTTTTTGGTTGCAGCCATCATTGTTGTTTGGCGGGCCCAGGCTGGATTCGAACCCACCAGCTCAGGTGTACGCGGCTGGCGCCTTAGCCCGCTGAGCCACAGGCGCCGAGCTAAAGTTTCTGTTTCTTGACTGGAAGAACTTGTATGTCAGGGGAAGGTTGTATAAGTATGCCACTATATTTGGTAAATGATAACACAGAGAGTTACACAATGCCTTCCTAGGTTGGTTAAAAATATATATATATATTATTTTAGTATTAGAAAAACATAGATAATTTCTTTTAAAGATAAATCTGGAGCATGAAAAGAACAGAAGGAGATAGAAACAGGAGGAAAGATTCTTCCTTGCGTTAGGAAAGATGTCCAAGGCAAAGTAGCTTATTTTACAATTTTCATCCAATTCTTTTAAATTTAACAAGAGGATTTCTCTTATAAAGCTTTGCCTATTAATCTTCCTGCTTCAAATTAAACTAGATTTTCATTCTGCAATTTAGTGAATGGTAGTATACATGTTTACAATCAACAGTCATGTCGTTAAGGAATGAGAAGGAAAATATTGAACAATGTAATGATTTTGTGATTTCCTCCGATGGTCACGTTCTTCCTTTGTTTATGTATCTTTCTAAAAATTGTTTTTAAAGTATTTTTAACATTTTACATCTCTGCTTAGCTAAGCTTGCAGGTGCAGACTTTTAAAAATCTGTACAACTGTTGTTTATGAACGAGCTCTGAACGAGTAAGAGTTGGAGCATTAGAGCATTAACCCATTTAGTATTGTTTATAAAAGCCTTGGAAAAAGAAGAAGGCAAAGAACCAAAGAGACGGTAAATCAAGCAATATTTACACTTTTAGTTGTTATCTTTGGCAATTTTATTTAAGTGTATTCATATCAGTTTTCTTTTCCTTTACTTCTTTAGCATTGCACATTTTTGTTGCACTGATGATAATTCTGATGGAGGCAAAAACATGCTATAAAGTTGCTTTGGTAGAAAAAAAATAGTTGCCATTTTAAGCCTGTTGGGTAATAAATATGCACAGTTGGAAAGCTTAGTACCAGAGACGTGAGTTCTGGAGAAGTGAGGTGTGTTCACAGATGATGGCTACCTATACTTCATGGAGTTCCCACTGAGCCGATGGTGCATCCGGGCTTTGCAGATTGAAGCCTATGAATGGATGAGAGAAAGTCATGGAGGCTGGATTCTTGTGAACCCTTTACTTCAGAAAGAACTTCAAACTATTAAGATAACAAGAGCGAAGACAAATTTCACTCATAGTAAAAAAATAATTTTTATTAATAAAAAGGACAAAAGAAATAAGAGAAAAGGGAGTTTAATAAAAAATAGTTTACTAAGCTCTTGGATATTTTTTCCTTTTCAGTTCCATTTCTAGCTCATGAGCACAGTCATTGGAACAATACGTGTTATTCTGCATTCAGAAAAGGTATTTTTACTTTGCAAAGCGGAAATGTAAACCAACCATTGCTATCTACTGGTCCAATAGGCACTATGGACACAAAGAATGATAAGACAAAGTGGCTTTCGAGAAAGTCTCAGCCTAAGCCTGTCTGAGTCATTACCATGGATGCAAACACCTGTAAGTGGAAATGTTTTATAGGGCCGTGTCAACCAGTGAGGGCCCTGGGATATCACCGGAAAATAGCCATTTAGGAGACCAGCTTGTGAACTATGGGGGCTCTTTGTCCTTTGTAACACTTGAAAGAAAATAAATTTATGTACTTACTGTCTTGTCATTGTGTGATAGATAACAGTGAAGTAAAGGGCACAAGGAGCTAGTCTAGTTCCGAGGCCTTGTAAACAACAATCCATTTGATGTAGGTGTCCACACAAAGAGCTTGTGAGTCATGGTTAAGTGATCGTGACATGTCTGAAAGGCAAACTTCTGTGTCACAGAAAAGAAGAGCTCTCTGGATAGATGGTTCCAGATAGTTTTGTAGACATCTGGAAACTTTGATCTGGCAGAGACCACATCACAGAGAAATCATCCTCTCAGAGCACACTGGTGGAAAAAACCTTTACATATGTGTCTTAACTAAATCTTCTACGTGTTCCAATTGCTACTAGTTTTGTGATCACAGTAGTTCGTAGTCTGCCAGTCAGAAGCGTAAGTGCACCAAGATGCATACTTCTCTGATAGTTGATTTAAAATTTATTTCTAGTATTCACTGAATGTATAATCTAAATAAATTCCACTGTGAGTTTTCATGTAATTCCACCAACCTCTCATAAGACCATAGAAATAATGGAGCTTAAACAGAAGACATTTAAGTAAGTTGTAGGGAAAGATACTTATTTACTTAACATAGGATGCAGCAGTCATATCCTAACTTTCTGGTCTGAATTATTACCTTGTTCCAACACATATTTATTTGTATCATCCAGATGAACAAATAGATACCAATACCCTAGTTTTCTATTTCCTCCTGATTGCTATTCATGCTTTCACTTCACTGTGTGTCCCTTGTGTGCTTTTTATTACTACCTGCAACAGCCAGGAGAATGTTTCTAGGGAGAAAATTCTATTACTGTGTACTACTGGTCAAGTCCGTCTCATGAGAGGCCAGAATTTCTTTTTCCTTCTGTTCCTATTTCTTTCTCCTTTGTTCTTTGCCTGTACTTTCCCCAACCTTTTTTGACTTCTCTCCCTTGTGATCATTGAATTCTCTGAGAAGGAAATTATAGACAGTGAGTGAAATGCAAAAGGGGAGGAAAATGGGAAGAAGGCAAAAATGGACAGGGAAGTCATCCGACTGTGATGCCGCCCCAGTGAAGCCCCAGAAGAAGGTCTGGGACAATGATTGCCTCTTAAAGGGGTCGCACTGGGTGGAAATAGCCATCCTCTTCTAGCACTGTCTTCTTGTCATTGGCTAGCCCCTCTGAACCCCATAAAAGAATAATTTCATGGTCTACATATACCACAGCTTATTAATCCACTCCTGGGTTGGTGGGCATTTAGGTTGTCCCCACATTTTGGCAATTGTAAGTTGAGATGCAATAAACAATCTAGTGCAAACATCCTTATAATAAAATGATTTTTTTTTCTTTGGGGTAGACTCTTAGTAATGAGAGTGTGTCCTGCTGAGATTTTGAATCATATTGTATTGAATCTGTAGATCAATTTGGGGAGAACTGTCATCATAATATGGAGTGATCTGATCTATGTGCAAAGTATGTCTCTTTATTTATTTAAATCCTATTTAATGTTTTATAGTT
>CAUYON010097388.1:0-18582 GCA_963573935.1 Arctocebus calabarensis | reverse complement strand
ACAACAATGACGGCTGCAACCAAAAAATGGCCGGGCATTGTGGTGGGCGCCCGTAGTCCTAGCGACTTGGGAGGCGGAGGCAGGAGACTCGCTTGAGCCCAGGAATTGGAGGTTGCTGTGAGCTGTGATGCCACAGCACTCTATCCAGGGTGACAGCTTGAGTCTCTGTCTCAAAAAAAAAAAAATTGAGACTGATATTAGATAATTTACATAAATCATTTAGGATAGTGCCTGGTACAAATAAAAGGATTAAGAAATTCTTATTATTATTAATTATAATTCTTCTTGTTATTCTAAAATGTTACACTGTCTAATCTTGTACCTTTTCAGAATTTATGAGACATATCTTCTTAAAGAGTACTCTCAAGAGTACTGCTTGGGAGATTCTTGGATTGAAGGACATTATCAAGTCCTGACTAGATATTTTCAAACCCGGCAAACTGGAATTAGGTGACATTGCTTCCAGGATCTTCAGGTGACTTTTTTTTTCTCTTGATGACTCTTCTTTCTCCTTCAAGGATCTCATGCCTGCTTGCATTTTCCCCTCCATGAAAATTCACCCTGTTTATGTCCCTCGTTTACAACCCCGTATCTCCCCTATGATTTTGGATGCTTATTTCTAAAAATTAAATACTGGGAAACCCCTTGCCTTCCGTCTTCCCCTTGGGTTTGGCAGTGGCCTACACCAGCAATTGATAGAAGGCCCCAGGACGTTTCTTCCTCTTTTCCTTTCCTGTTTGTCTTCCTGGTCTGACATCCTCTCTGTCTACAGATGTTTCTGCATGTCGCTCTCCCTTGCCCTTCATCTGGAGGGATAGGAATGGTTTTCTGGTATTATTAATCCCCTAAAGTCTCAATATTCTTTGTTAATGCCCTTATCCCTGTCTAGTAAATCATTTTCTTTAGTAACTTATCCTTGCTGTCTGCTGGAAACTAGCTAATTCTCTTTCATTCTCATTCATTTTTCCCTTTCATCCATTTATTTAATCATCTATTCAAATTAAAACATACTAGTCACTGTGCTGGGATATTGAGGTGAAACTTGGAAAAGTGAGTTGAAAGGATTGATAGGGACACGTCCACACCTGACTCTGGGAACTGTAGAATATTCATAGAGACTGCTAGATCTCCTGTTCCCACAAAGGCTTCTCAATCAGTTGCCTATTGAAGCTATAAGGTAATATATGGAAAGATTACAGAGTGTGACTGAAGCCTCTGTTTAGAGGCAGGATATATGCATTCTTCTCCTTTCTCCTGAGACAGACAGACACACACACACACACACACCCTGCCAACACATAAACATCTCTTTAGACATACACTGAGTCTAATGGGACAGTTCCTGGAAAATGAACAAAACTTTTCCTTAGCGTAGCATACTGGCCCTTTGATCCAAAAAAATGTCAAATTTTACATACAGAATTTGACAGATACCCATTAGCAGCAGCGGAATCAAACCAGAACTTTTAAAATATTAATAGGAGGTGATCACAGATGAAGAAGATCTGTAATTAGCAATAATCAAAGACCACACATACTTTAAAGAAAAGCAAAAGGCATCAGTCTTGCAGATACTGTACTAAGTCATAGAATTTCAGTCTCAGAGGAAAAAATCTTTTCAAAGGTCACACAGCTAGTTCCCACCATGCTTTCCATAACCCTACTTCTCATGCCTCCCTGTGCATATCTTTTTAGGACATATGAGTGTGAGGCGATAAGCAAAATGGCCTCACAAAATCCAGGTGCTGCCAGAATTGGAGCGCTAAATAGGACATGATGGAGTTTCAGAAAATGAACTACATCTGGAGGAAGTCCTTTGGGAGCATAGGGCTTTGCTGTCCCTACCATGTCATAGGGAGTGGGCAGTCACTTCCACTGCCCCCGCATATGGCCAGGCCTGCTTCTGGTCCTGCTGACTGAGGCGGGCTCGGCTGTGAGGTGTGTGTTTTCTCCATATCTGAATGCCCTCAGGTAAGGGTGGAATAACTTTCCCCTGGCTTTCTCAGAGTTAGGCATCATCTGTCATGCCGTATGTCTTTCTAAATTTTTCTTGGCTTGAACGCTTCCATTTTGTTATCACAAGTATGATTGCCGGCAGTTCCTGCTGTGAGCTCTTTGAGTTCTCAGGTGAGTGTTTGAGGAGATGAAGACCTGTGCCAGGAATACAAGCTGATGCCAGTGCCAAATACAAATTCTCCTCTTTCAGATTCTGGAGAAATTCTGGAAGTGCCTGCTAGAGTAACACAGAGCAGTAACATGGTGTTCTTTTGCTGAGAAGAGACTCACGGAATCCAAACCATTCTCAGAGAAGAGTGCCTAGTCTGAGCCTAAATTTTTCTGTATGTAGAATTCTTTGATTACAATTCCTTTCTTAACCTGGTCACCCCACTTTGTACTGGGTGCTGTGGTAGTTGACCAGATGCCCAAGTTCAGGACTGAAGCACTAATGTCCCCAGGTGTTGGGAGGATTATGGTGGTTAGTTTTCATCCAAGTCCTTTTCTGAGGCCTGCCTTTGGCTAAGGAAAGCTGCTTTGTCCAAGATTATACCTGCTTCCTAGGAAGCAGCTGTATTTTTTTTACTTTCTAGAGCTGGGACGTCCTACCTTTCTTTTTCTTTTCTTTTATTTTCACTAGAGGAATAAGAGTTGTCTTGGGCCACACATTAAATACACAAACACTAATGAAAGTGGATTAACAAACAAATCATACGGTTCATGTTATCTGACACCACAGATAAGCAAAAAAGTCCTCAAAAAATTAGCCTGAGGGTGGCAACTATGGCTCAAATGAGTAGGGCGCTGGCCTCATATGCCAGAGGTGGTGGGTTCAAACCCAGCCCCAGCCAAAAATAAATAAATAAATAAATAAATTACAAAAACAACAACAACATAAAAAAAAAAATCAGTATGCAGCCACAAGTTGAACATCCCTGTGAGTAACAGCAAAATGTTCAGGCTTGGTCCCTTTGTCCTAATTTGGAGTCTCTCTTTAGGGCCTGTCTCAGATCCCCCTGAAATCAGTTTAGTCCTCTCTTGGTAACTGTCCCTACTGCCTAACCCTACAGCCTTCCTTCCCCTCCTGCAGCTGGTGCTCGGGAACAGTCCTCAATGTATGCCAATCTCTTTCTCGAAGCAGGCTTCCCAAAGGAACCTGACTGACGGGTGACACTCATCACTCCAAACTCTCCTAAAATGCTAAGACATGTCCCGCATCTTAATTGCAAAATATTTTCTCATCCATTGTTTCATGGGAGCCCTATCATGATGCAGGTGTCTGAGAGGACTGATTTTTTATGAGTCCATGCCTTCTGGCTCCTTACCCAACTCATTAGCTATCCAAATGCTAGCATACCTTACTTTCCCAAGTGAGAACAACTCCCTTCCTTGCAACTCTACCATCCTAACCTGTACCATCACCAGCACCTTCGTTTTCATGCATTGCTTTGCTCCAAGGAGAACTTAATATGTTGCTCTGGATGTCGTCTTCCTTGCCCTTCCCCAACTGCACTTCATTAATAATGGCAATAAGAGAGGAAAATATTTAACTGCTTATTTGGATGTGGTAAGTGGAGCTTTGGAAGACAGACCAAATTATCAGTACTTGGTACCTGAGACAGGAAATGCATTGTGGGGCAGGAACAACATCAGCACTATTGCAGTGCTGCTCATCAAGTGAGTTTAAGAGAAGCAGTTCCAGTTCTCTGCTTATCTGTGCCAGGACTTACGTGCACGAGTTCCCAACCCGCAGAGACCTAGGGAAGGAGAAAGATGCCTAGAATGGACCTATAAATTAGTGATGAGTGGAAAATGGAAGCTGGAGCACAGAGTTTATTACATTATCCCCATGGATAATGCCCTCCTTTAAAGAACACAGGAACCAAGTATAGGTCTAAATGGTATATCATTTTTTTTCATTTGAATTTCTTTATATGAAAGATATCATACTAGGATGCTTCAATAGGTTGCTGAAGGTCACCTGGCAAAGAGAAATATACAGGAGCCAGCACCTAACCATGCCTGGGCTTGCCTCCCTGCCGGGCAGTGTGGTAAACAACCTGGACTTTAGAAAGTGCAGGGAGATATGTCCCTCAAAAGGTGGGTGAAAGAAATTTTGCTTTTAATTTAGACAGAATTCTGAGAGGGAGAATTGATGCAGGACATTTGGCACCCCAGTCAGCTCAGCGGAGCTGTCGGACCTGCCGCCTCCTCCTTGGCGGTGTCAGTGTTGCGGCAGCGCGGCTGAAGAACCAGCAGACTGGATGACAGGCAAGGAGAGGGACATCCAACCCCCAGCAGAGGCTCCAATAGCCAAAAAGGCCGGACAACTGCCAAGGAGACACCTGTGCCTTGGTGGCTACTTCACTTTACACTTAGGACTAAATGTGGAACCCCCATTTCCTATGCCTAGGTCAATTTCATGTGAATTTCCTAGGTCTCAAGTCCTTGAATGGACTGTGTCCATTCATTGATACATTCATTCACTTTGCTCCACAAGGGACTGTGTTCGTTCATTGATACATTCATTCACCTTGCCCCCCTCAGAAGGGACTATGTTCATTCCTTTCCTGGCCAAGGAACCCATACACCTATATACCCCGAGACTAAAAGCCTAAAGGGGGAGACGGGAAAAGACCGGGAGAGAAATGGAAAGAGATTTGCTCTCCCCACTTGAGTTCTCTCTCTCTACCAGGAGCTTTAATGTTTTCTGTATTCTTTTCTGTAAATTCTGTCTTACCACTGGAAAAAAAAAAAAAAGAAATAAAATGGCAAGTATGAGATAGCTAAAGCCTTTGTTAGATCTTGCTTTGTCCCTCTCTACGAATAACTAACAACATGCTTCTGCATCACCTGTATCCAAGGACGCATTAGGATGTTACAACAAGCTTCCTCCCTATTGCTGAACAGTATCAGAAACACATATATACATTTGTTTTAAATCTAAAATCTAATTTTGTCTAAAAGAATCCATCACAAACACTGTGAGCTAAAAAGAGTCTTAAAGAATCATCTAGAAAATTTGTCAGTAATCCATCTTAGGTCCAGGCAAAGAATCAACGTGTGCGTGTCCCTCTCTCTCTCATACACCACACACAGATACACAAAAATGCCAATGGACTGGGACTTAAAAGGTTAAGAACAAATAAAGCAGAGAGGCTAACATTAAGTCATACACCATCAAATTTAGCTATCTGTGGTTTATTCAGATTTGTGTTATTTCCCAGGTTATAACTGAAACTTAATTAAAAATGGAAATAAAATGAAACCACAATGTAATTAACAAATAGCAATTAACTGTCAAGCATCTCTATAAAAATATCTCTTTGATGCCATAAAATATTAAGTGTCTAAATCTTTAATATTTATCATTGTATTTTCAACCAGAATTAGCCATAAATGCTTAATAATGCTTAATAATCAGAAGCATTATAAGCTTGAGAAATATTTAGTTCAACAACATGTGTGATTTTTTTTTTTTTAAGTCTTAGAAAAAGTATTAGACCTGGAGTGAATCAAAATGTGATGATAGAGCCTTGGTTGTATTTAAAAGTATAAATTCTGTTTTAAGCATTTCCATTCTACTTGAGAAAGAGCAACCACAAAATTCCCAAATGTCAACACAGATGGAAGTTGAGAGGAGCAGCAATGAAATTTAAAAGGCAAACTATAACCCAAAAAAGTACTTTTTTTTTCTCCTTAACATGATAATGAGTATCCCCAGAGAGGAAAATCCCAATTTTCTCCCATGTTTATATACAGAAATCAGTACAGTGAATAAGAACACATTTATTCCATCTAAAGAAAGGTATGATTTAAAAGCCGCTTAAATATCACACATGTTATATTTGATTTGTGTGTGGTATATGTGCACAACATAAAAACACACATTCATTCCCTTGAGAACCTTGATATTATAAATCCATGTTTCAAAATTTACCTCAGTATAAGCCAGATGTGCCGTATGATAAGAGAACAAAGGTTTTCTTTGTTCCACAGACATTCTACCACAAAGCCCATGGAATCCTAACTACAGACTTTCCCTATAAGAAACCTAAATTCCCATAGTACATCATTATTACCAAATTCAGATCAAGCTTCAAGAGCCTCAACTTACAATGCTGTGCCATCTTTAACCAAAATCACACCTAATACCTAACATCTGGGATGGCAATCCAGGTAACTTCTTTCATTCAGTTTTAAGATACCACCTTACAAAGATAACTTGCTACCTATTAAATAAACTTGAATGCTTTAAAAAAAAAAAAAAAAAGAAATCAGTAAATCAGTCCCTCTTCTAGCATGAATGGCTGTTGTTCAGGAAAATTCTGTAGACAACTTCAAAAGCTCAGGTAGAAAATTAAAAGTCTATTTATTAAGAAAACAAAGTATGGTTTATGATATTAAAAAAATTAAGCGATTTGAAATAAAAATAAATATTAGTCATATATTCACCTAGTAATAATAATGAACTAATATTTTTGTGAAACAAGAGTAATAACAAATAGAAGGCAAAATATTCCAACATTTGCTATACCATAAACACAAAAGGAAAATATTCCTAGGGAATCAACACAGAATTTTAACAGTGAAGGTGAATGAAGCTAGCAAGGACAGAAATTACTATTGGCCTGGCTAGAAAAGTATGTTGGGCCTGAGGCGAAAGAACTTTTTAAATAGGAGAATGTTCTGAAATAGAAAGCATGTTAAACAGAATTGCCCAAGGACTGTTAGGAAATGAAAAATTACACTAACTGCATTGGGAACAGCAACCTGATAAAAGCACAATGCACAAATTACAATCTTCTTCATGAGTAGTATTAGACACGAGAAAGGTTAAGCTGTATGTGAGAGAGGTTTTGCCCACCACAGGCCACTACATGATAAAAGAATTGCTCTCAACTGTTTCTAGGGACCCGCCAACAAGTACAATAATAAATATTTCTAGACTTCTAATATTACAGAACAAGCTGGACCAGACCCCTTGTCAGTATATATTTGCAAAACCCCCCTTGAGTACAAACCTCTATGCTAAAGTTCTACAGAAAACATGAAAAGACAATAATGTGTTCCCTAAATTTATTTTTCTCTTCTTAAATGTAAAACATACATCCAGCATCCCAGAGATGCTCAGTGAGTCAGCAAGTATTGAGCAACTGCAGTGTGGAAAATAGAAAACTAAAGAGAACCAGAAAACAGTATTCCATTGGAAGAACCTGATTGATCACCCATGATGGCAAATACTATTGTTAAGGGCAATGTTTCCACTATGATTACAAGGTTAACTAGTAAGTATTCAAAATGAGTATGTGCAAAATAAATAAAAAGTGTAAACTTTGAAGGAAATACCATCTATAGAAAACAAGAAAAGCAAATCATGAAGAAAAGGACATAAAAGGTCACAGGGCACACATGTGTTCATGCACAGACACATCCACAAAATACCACTATTTTTAAGTGTGATAGAGAAAAAGTCTTCCAAACCTCTTCTCTTGTAAGCAGAGACCAAGTCAGGAATAATGCAAGTCATAATGAGTCACCACACATAAGCAATATTCTTAGGACGGCAAAATCAGGAACAGCTGCTATTTGGGCTGGGTTCAAGTGAAGCTGGCACATCCAGAAATACCTAAAGCTATTAGGGCAGAGACTATTCATTCACCTGATCTCATTCACTTTATCAAGAAGGAACAGATTTATTTTAACCTGTGATTTTTTTTTTAAATTTTGTGGTGTTTGTGTTTTTGTTTTATGTGACAGATATAATGCACTTAGCCTAAGAAAGTATGACATATAAAAGAATCACCTACATGAAAAGGTCAATGAAGACTGGCCATGCCAAATCACCTGGGAAAAACATGGCCATCTACTCAGCTCCTGTTAATTAAATATGTAGCATATCTCCATGTTTACATTTAAGATATACCATCCATTTATTTCTCATCCAGAATAGAAAATGTAACTGGTCAATGATTGCTGACTCCCTATTTTAGGCAAAGCCAGAAACTCTATGGGTCAAATTACCTCTTTTATGAACACAGAGCTGACCGAATCTTTCTCCCTCCTCCATGTTCCCTTCAGTCTCTATGAAGTTGTACCAATTCTTAATCTAAAAGCTCTTTCAAATATGTAACCTAAACCTGCACTAATACGGTAGCCACCAGCCACACACTGTCACTGAACACTTGAAATATGGCTAGTCCCAACTGAGACGTGCTGTAAGTGTAAAACACACATCAGACTTCAAAAACCTAATGTTAAAAACACTTATGTTGCCTCAAAAGTTTTAATTACATACTGAGATATTATTTTTAATATACTGGCTTAAATAGTGTACATTATAAAAATTAAAAATTAATTATACCTGCTTCTTTTCACCATTTTTAATGTGGCTCCTAGAAAAAAGAATTTAATTTTTTTTTTTTAGAGAATTTTAAAGTATACATAGCATATGTATATTTCTATTGAATAGTGCTGAGCTAAGCGAGACACTTAAGGTGGGATCAGGAACGGGCATTCAGGACTCATTATCCATTTGCTTTTACCCTTCCCATCAGGCAATATGCATCATAATATCTCCCCCCACAACTCACTCAGGAACAGGTCCCCCTTAACTCACTTAGGCCTTGCCTCATTGCCTCTAAAAATAGCCTACTATTCCTTCTAAAATGAGCTTACTTGTTATAAAGAAACATGTTGGTGTGTTTTCATATATTTACAAACTATTTTAGAGGCTCCACTTTTTACACAATGTGGCAATTCTTGTTTTTTGTTATTGTTTGGTGGGGGGGGTTGTTTGTTTTAACACAGAGTCTCACTTTCTTGCCCCTGATGGAGTGCTGTGGCATCATACCTCACAGCAACCTCAAACTCTTGGGCTCCAGCGATTCTCATACCTCGGCCTCCTAAGTAGCTGGGACTACAGGTGCCCACCATAATGCCCGGCTATTTTTAGAGACAGGGTCTCACTCTTGCTCAGGCTGGTTTCAAACCTATGAGCTTAGGCAGGTCGCAAACTTGTGAGCTCAGGCAACCCACCACCTCAGCCTCCAAGAGTGCTAGAATTACAGCCATGACCACCACACCCATCCCCAATGTGGCAATTCTTACACAAGCACATTTTGCAAATAAACCACTTTTGCAAGTAAACTTTGACTTTAAGTAGGAAAAGCTGTGTACAGGTTCACAAATCTTCATGTCTTAGCTATTATATTTTTTGACTATTTCCAAAAAAGTCTCATAGACTTTGTCCACATGCTCAAAGAATCATTCCTCCTTTTACAGAAAAACAATTTTAAGAATTTTCAAAAATTAGGAACATACATTATTAGCTTAAATATTTACAGAATAAAATTTGGCCCTTCGCTAATGATTTTGAGCTCTCTGAGTGATGGGACCAGGCAAAGCCTTGTTTCTAAAGTATCCACTGTGAAACGGCAGCATCAGCATAACCCGGAGGCTTCTTAGAAACGCAGGATCTGACCCCATGCACATAAAATGATGTATACATAAACTGCAACAATAACAATTATTGTGATGATGATTACAAAGACAATAATTTATGTAGGAGTCATTTTCAGATGTTTAGTTCATCGAATTATCACAGTGAGTAATAATTATAGAATGAACATATCCTCAAAAGCTCCACTTTACCTTTCTGTTTAAAGGTGGACACATTTTTAGCTGGACTATTCATAAATTTCCTAAATTTTGCCAAATAAACATAATAACTTTCAGCTATCAAGAGCTAACCAATTTCTGTTTGGAAATTTACAGGCTCTGATTTCTAATATTTTTATAGTACAATGAACCCTGACAAACATTAAAGTAAATATCAAGATTTAAATAAACTAAAGACCAATTTCAATTTTTATAATGAAACTAATCTGGGGAAACATTGACATTAATATTTGACAAATTCATTCTTATAAATAAAACTTTAGATTTACTTGTCATTTAAGTAAAAAGCCAAACTGAATAAAATTTGCTTTTAAAAGCAATAATTTTTATAATGTAGAACTGACAACTATAAAACACTGCCAAATGAAAGAGTTCTAAGTGTATAATATGAAATTTTTAAAAACTTTAAAAAAGTCCAGTTAACATTATAAGTTGAGCTGGGCATCGTGGCACAGGCCCATAGTTCCAGCTACTTGGTAGGTGAAGGTAAGGATTCGCAATAGTCCAGGAGTTCAAGGCTGAAACATGCTATGATTATATCACTGCACTGTGCCCTGGCTAACAAAATAAGAAAACCCTGTCTCTAAACAGAAATTAAAATTAAAATTAAATTATATGTTCAAGTATATATATATTCATATCAAAATCTGTTTGAAATATAAATCAATAATGTTATGAAGTGATAAGAAAATACAAAAATTAAAAATCATAAAGAAAAAACATAATGCTAGGTATCTATTTGAGAATAAATTATTCTATATTTCACAAATTTTCCCATTTCCTAAAGTTTTAGGGTTACCTTATGATAACAACCAAGAGTTAAGATCTTATAAATAAAAAAAAACTGACAGGTTATTTTGTTTCCATACTTCATTAACCTATTTTTTATATATATACACACATATACATATTTATGCATATATTTCCTTTATATACATATGTATATAAATTATCATTGTTTATGTATTTCATTGAGAACTGACTTAGAATTGGTGTATTTGGAGGCAGACAGCTTTCCAATAGCTTTCCACAGCTTTTCAATGTACAATTTGTATATGAACCAAACATACTTGGGCAATAAAATAAAGTCTGAGTTAAACCATAAAGCTTATGTAAAAATTAATGCAAAATTGAGCACAGACATAAATGTAGTACATAAAACAATGAAACTTTTGGAAAAGAACATTTGAGGTAATCTTCAGATTCTAAAGGTCTTAGATATAACAAAAGCATGACACATAAAAGAAAAAAAAAATCAACAAATTGAACCTCATCAAAATTTTAAAAATCCTTTGTAAAAGACCCAGCTTAGAAAATGGGAGAACAAGTGACAGACTAGCAGAAAATATATACAAACTACATATATGACAAAAGATTTATGTATAGAATATATAATGAACTCTCAAAACTCAAAAATGAAAAAAGCAAAATCAATCCAGTTAGAAAAAGAGTGAAAGACGTGAACAAACATTTCACCAAAGAGGACATTCAAATGACAAATAATACTTTAAAAGATTTTCAACATAATTAGCTATTGGAAAAATGCAAATGAAAACCACAAACGCATCCTTACATAACTATTAGAGCAGCTAACATAAAAAATAGTGACAATATCAAAGGCAAGCGAGGATGCAAATAAACTGGCTACCTAAAACACTGTTAGTGGAATGCAAAATAGTATAACCACTGGAAAATAGTTTGGCAATTTTTTATAACACTAAACAAATGCTTGCCATGTGACCCAGCCATCACATTCCTGGGCATTTATCCCAGAGAAATGAACCTATACATAAATATTCATATTATAGCTTTATTGTAATATTTGTAATAGCCAAAAACTGGAAACAATCCAAAAGTCTTTCAAAAAGTGAATAGTTAAACAAATTGGAGGGACTGCACATCCATGCAATGGAATACTACCCAGTGACAATGACAAAAAGTAACAAACTACTGATACATGCAACATGAGTAGATCTCAGTGGCATTACACTAGGCAAAAAAACAGTCCATCTTAAAAGCTTACATATTATTTAATTTATAGAACACTGTCGAAATGAAAAAAGTATGGCGATAGAAACCAGATCAATGGTTCCTGAAAGTTAGGAATGGGTGGGGCAAGAATCATAGGGTGAGTATACAGAGGTAGCAAAGGGGAATTTCTTTGTGGTAATGGAACAGATTCATATCACCATTATGGTACCAGTTATGATAATACATGTAATAAAATTTTAAGAACGTGTAGACACACAAACAAATAAGCTCACACAAAAACCTGAAAAGTCTTAATAAGGTCTGTAGCTTGTAGCAATGTGAATTTCCTGGTTTTGATACCACACTACAGTTATACAAGATAGTACCACTAGTGTACGCTTGGTGAAGGGTCCTGGGGCACGCTTGGTGAAGGGTACTGGTTCATGTTTGGTGAAGGGTACTGGGGCACCCTTGGTGAAGGGTACTGGGGCACGCTTGGTGAAGGGTACTGGCTCATGCTTGGTGAAGGGTACTGGGACAAGCTTGGTGAAAGGTGCAGGGGCCTTCTTTGCATTCCTTTTACAACTTCCTGTGTTTAATTAAATCAATCAGTGCTCAGCTGTCTCAACCAACCAGACCTAAGGATGTTTCAATCCTTCATTTCTATAAACATGTGCTTGGGAACCTGAGCAAGACGTTTTATCATAACACTTGAGCCTTCGCTTTGTTCTCTGGAACACTTTACACTGAATACTGCTTCTCCCAGTTTGCAAACTGTTTACTAGAATAAAGTCTGTTTCTTCCAAATTCCTTTTCAGAGAACTTAGTTCACATTATACATCTTATTATTTACAAAAAAAAAAAAAAAAGCATTGAAAAATATAATGTTAAAAACTCATTAACATGCAGATCATTAGATGACAAGAACAATTCATATTTTAAAGACTAAGAACAAATTAACTGACATCTTTATTTCTGCCTTTCTTTCTAATCCGACAAATATCCTATTCTCCAAATAACTTAAAGAAAAACTTCACTTTTTCATGAGCCCAAGATAACATGGAAAAATTATTAGTAACTCAAAAGCTCATTGCACCTCACAATATTCTTATAGTTTTTACGAGTAAACTATTTATGAAATTAAAAAGAGAAGGTAGTAGAGCTCCTTCATCAGAGCTAAGTGACTGAAGAGACTGAATCGGCTTATTTGGGGTTAGAGTAGCTAAAAAGTGTTTGTATTTCCCCTTAAAAAAAAGAATCCAGAAAAACAAAGATCGCGTCTAGCAAACTAAAAGCCATGACCTAAAGACTAGAGATTAAGGGATGAGTCTACAGACCTCTCAGGAAGAGAGAAACTCTCCTAAGAAAGTTCTGTACCATGTGATGCTAGAGGACTACAACACGATCTTAAAAGGTTTTTCACCTTTGCCGGATGTAGGTTCCTCTTTGGAAAAAGGAAAAGAGCCTCAGAAAGGTGTGAGGAATGAGACAAAAGACATTTCTCAGGAAGATGTGTGTGTGACCGAAAGCCTTGATGATAGAGGCTCACTTTCAGCTCCTAAGGATAATCATAGGACAATTCTGATAAATGAAAAGAACTAGATGAAGTTCACAAGAGTTTAACATATGCTGGGCTAAAATAGACACAGTAAACCAGGACGTGTGCCCAATCATCTTCTAAGCATAAGAACAGCAACCATATGCTGAGAAGGGTAAATCCATGCTGAGGCCCAAACCACCCACCTTCACTTTCTTCATAAGTAAGAGATACAAACCTCTATTTCTACACTTTACTTTTTGAAGGGTTTTCTGTTAAGAGTCTGTTGGATTTTCTTTTATAAGCACCTATATACATCACTAATTTTATTATGTTTCAGGGATAGCCTGAAGATCTATATCATAGTTACTCGTAATTAAATATAAACTATGGCTACGTGAAAACAAATTAGATTGATGATATTGAATAACATATGATATCATTGGTAAAACAAATAGTTAATTTTCACTTGCTAATATTTAGAAAACTACAAGTTTACCTATGCAAGAAGTATATTTTTTAACTTGGTTTCTGGATTGTAGAACTAGTGTATATACCAGGAAATTGTGTCTCATTGTAATTAACATTCAATGGTTCTGCTAAAATACATATGCTTATTCCATTCTTTCATTTTATACATCTTATGCAAAATCAAATCTGCTAAAAACAATTGCAATCATCAAACATCAAAGAAAGAAAAAGGAAAAAAGAAGGAAGAACAAATGATTCTAAATTTTTTCTTAGTAATATCATATGTTCAGATAACTCTAGAATAATTCTTTCATTTTCAAACTTTTAAGCTGCTGCTATATTTTTGCTTCTTCCACATTAGTGTTATTTTCAAAGTTATTCCTGCCATTAGTAAACTCAGTATGACCATTCCTTTATTCCTGAGTTCAAGAAGAAGAAACTCCCTGCAGCTGTTTGATGCCCAAGAATATGAACACTTAGCAGTCAGATGAAAGAAGAGAAAAGACAGAAAAGGAAGATCGAAAAAAGAATGATTTTGAATTTCTGCAGGCTAGCATTTACCTCTCTCAATAAAAGGAACTTTGTGCTTATTATATCCCAGGACTCATCTTGCCTTTAGCTTAAACTGGCAATTACCTCATCGTTTCGTCTCTAAATTAAGGATCAAAGCTTAAACATATTCTTTCCCTTCTCTCTTAGATTATGATTAAAATTACTACCTGCTTCACCTCATTCACACAATCATTTCTACTAGAAGAAAAGAAGGACTCTCCCATCCAAAGTAAAGTTACACAATTAACTAGTAAAATAAAGAGTTGTGGGGAATTTCTAGTCATGGTATTTATCTGATCGTTGATTTCAGAATATAGTATTAAAGAAGCTAACAATAATAAAATCTTCTGAAAATAATGTTCTAGTAAATGTTTAAGTTGGAAAGTTAGCTTGCTAATCTTATCATCATGAAATTATTATTTATCTATTGAGCATCTTCACACAAATCGCTAGTTGTCATGACACTCTACAGACTGGATTCTATCTATCCTTCACAGAGAAAGAAACACATTCACAGAGGTTGATTAATTTGCCCTAGAACTCAAAGCCATTTAATAGTTATGGGTACTAAAATTTAAGCCCTGTCTTAGTCTTATACTTTGGAAATCAGTTACTCAGCAGCATTTTTATACATTTATTCCCATTTTACACATGTGACAAAAGAACAAATTTAGAATCTAAATTATTCTAATTGTTTAAACATCAAAAAACCGCCAAGTTTTACAAGCCAGTCACTATAACTCAATGTCAAATGAACTGCAATGGAATTGTGTAATAAATCAATGAATGTAGGTAGTATTATAACATATGTTTAGTGTGGAGTTTTATCTTTTGTCAAGGTACCAGGTTCCTGTTGCCCTAAACATAAAACAGAATGGGGCTTCTTTTGGATATTAAACACAAAAGAACCCTGGATTCAAAACAGTGGTGACTATATGCTGATGAGCAGACACCTAACCAAGAGGAGAATCTACTATCCAATAAAAAATAAGCTTACTTTAGTATGAAAGGTTCCTGGGAAAAGCAATTCTCTAAAGAATATACTTTCATGTTTTCCTATAAATGTATAATCAAAATTTAATGCCTGCTTTCAAATAACAGCCACATGATGTACTTATCAGTCTAAAACTATAGCTCATTTCACAGCGTATGTATTCTCATCTCACTGGCTCACTAGGGCTCGGTTTGGTGAGAGCTGAAAGGAATCCTATAAGAAGTTACCACATAAAGAGTCATTTCTCAGGAGGGTGCAGCAAATACCTGACCTTAAACCAAACCAAAATGCGCCATCAAGTCCTTTTAAGTCACTTTGAAAAATAAGAAGAGGTCAGAGCCTCTTGACCATCACTGCAGAGAATTCAAGACCAACTCTAGAGTTAGTACAGCTTTCAGCAGCAAAGGGCAAATGAATCTCCTAGCACAGAAGGGCAGGTCGTGCACATCTCATAAGCTTTAGACTCTTCTCTGCCTTCTAAAATCACTGACATTTGACTTTCCTCAGAATCCCCAACTTGGTCAGGCACTGAGAAAAAAGTGCGTAATTCAGCTCTGATGTAAAAGTTTGGTGCTGTGAGAATGAATTTTTGGTGTGGTTGCTGATACACTACATCCAAACTGCTTTCTAATTCTGATTAGATACCAAAGTAAAAGGTATTTTATTTCTAAAGAAGTGGAAATCTTCACTCTATCACACCTAACACACTTGGGCTCATAAAACCCCTTTTCTCACTTTTGGGCACATTACTTGATAAAAGATTCTCCCAAACTGAATATTCTTTCAGAGATTAAAACTTCAATGTCAGAGAAATATCTAATTAAGAATTATTGTCTTGGATTCAAAAAGTCCAGGGTCCGGGAGAGTAAGGGGAAAGAGGAGAACCCATCATTTTTCTTCAAAAGACCAGCCACTGACTTAGAAGGAAACCCAGGAAAGGATGGCGTCCTGGAAACCAGAGAAGAAAGTTTTTCAAGGTAGAGAGAGTTCCAAGTTTCAAGGTGATGGAGAGGGGCTTCAAAAGCCCCTGATAATTCAAGACTTCTTTTCTGAAGTAAAACCATCTGCTGCCAAGAATATTTTTAGCTCTAAAAATCAAACAGGACCTCTGAGAAAAGACCCCAAACAAAACAATCCTGGACTTAAATCAACAAAGGCTGGAAAATCTTGTTATACAAAAACAACTAGATATGCCATGGGATCAAAATCCAGAGCAATCAAATAAGTATAGTGAACATGAAAGAAAGAGAAAGCAGAAATGGAGAGAAGAGGAGAGAGGAGGACAAGGAAAAGGAAGAGAAAAAGAAGAGGAAGTAGAAAAGGAATTGGAAGAAGAGCAGAAAAAAAGAAAAGAAAAAGGAAAAGGAAAACAAAGAATGATATTCTAGGAAAAGATTAGTCAGCAAACCCCTCAAGGACACTCTATGAGGAAAGTTTAAATTAAACCAATTCCTCACCATACAAGATAGTTTTTCCCTCTCATTTGAATTTAGCATGACAAATAAACAGATAAATCAATGATTTTGTAAAAAAGGAAGAAATACAATAAAGCAATGTCCAAGCAGAAGTATAACAAACCCTAAGAGGAAACCAGAACAGAACACTGAGAGCTCACTGTTAACACCAGGCTAGGACTCCCGCTGCAGAGTTTAGCAAAGACTATCACATTGCCAGTCACCAGGAAGAGTTCAGACCCTTCCGTTGCACCTTGGTATCACTGCTGCAAAAAATAACATAGTCAAGCAACAGATGGAGCAACATTTTACTACAAAGAGATGACACCATTAGATCAGCTCCAATCCACAGCCAGCATTTCTTTCCCAGCAGCCAGTGTGGAGCAATTAGCTATGTGCTCCCCTCTCCTGCTGCCATAGAAGGACCCTGTCCTATCCTCGTGGAGAACAGTGATAGCTGAGTGCCATATGACACACGCTTAACAAAGGATCATGCATTGATCTTACTATAGGGAAAGCTATTTCATGCAAGGCAATAAGCCAGGGGTCCTCAAACTTTTTAAATAGGGGGCCAGTTCATTGTCCTTTAGACTGTTGGCGGGCCGGACTATAGTTTAAAAAAAAAACTATGAACAAATTCCTATGCATGCTGTACATATCTTATTTTGAAGTTAAAAAAAAAACAAAATGGGAACAAATACAATATTTAAAATGAAGAACAAATGAAGTTAAATCAACAAACTTACCAGTATTTCAATGGGAACTATGGGCCTGCTTTTGGCTAATGAGATGGTCATGTCCAATTCCATATTTGTCACTGCTAGTCATAACAAGTGATGCAAGTGTGCATCAGTTAGTCGAGATTTGGTTGGAGATTTCAGATATTTCATTCTGGAAAATGTCTGTTCAAGGACATAATTGCTGCCAAACATGGTTACCATTTTGAGTGCATGGTTCCTGAGATTAGGATATTAGGATATGTCTCAGAGGGGAGAGATGCATAGAAATTAGGAAGGCTGCTGGACTTGAATGTGTCTTTCAGAGACTGACAATTAAGTAGTTCAGCCAGTTCCATTTGGTAAATTGTATCCACATTTTCTTTCTTTTTTTTTTTTAATTTCAAGATACTTTATTCTTAAAACTGTTCACAACACTAAGCTTTTGGCCCATTCTGCCACTATACAAGCTACAAGTGCTTGCTGAACAGCGGAGAGGTGCTCTTTCATAGCATGTCTAAAAAGTGAATAAAAATCCATATAAAACAAATATTCAAGTAGTTTCCATAGGAACACAGATAAGTGGGACCCCATCTCCTAATCTTACATATTGCTGCATCTGTGCCAACGCTACTCTTACAAAGACATTTCAAAACTAGCAGTAATTAAGTTAAATGGTCCCCCCAAATCCCTTAATTCAAGCTAAACTTGCAGTTAACAGCTACAGAATGATATCTACACATTAATACTAGCTGAAGCACAAGTTGCTGGGTGACGTTTCCTTCCAGTTTTCCAAGCACAAGACACTGGCAGAGTGCCAACATCCTGCTCTTCTACTTTGGGTAGGTAGTTGGGGTTCTGGATTTGCTGTACAAGTTGCCACGTCAGTCCAATGACATCACATAGTAGATTGTCGGGCTCTGGAATCTATTGAAAGTAGAAGCAGCAGCTACAGTGTAAGCACCCATATATTCAAAGATCATCCAGATCCAGTTGCCCACATGCATTTCTGGCAGATCGCAGCACTCAACTATCCAGTCAAGGCCATTGCATGTTGGTCCCCATATGCTCGATGAATAATACTTCTCATCTGGTTTAGGTCTCTTTTGCAGAAGAGGCTTTACATGAGCATGATCATAAAGGATGCAATTAAATGATCCATATACTCCATCATTGATGTAATACATAAAGGTTTGTTCACTGGACTCATCT
>CAUYON010097385.1:0-63073 GCA_963573935.1 Arctocebus calabarensis | reverse complement strand
AATGTGAGAAGAGAATTTTATTTTCTTTCTCTACTAAGAAGACAAAATTTTCTTAGCTTATTGGTTTGTTTTATTTTATTTTATTTTATTTTATTTTATTTTATTTTATTTTATTTTATTTTATTTTATTTTATTTTATTTTATTTATTTTCTGAGATAGTCTCACTCAGTTGCCCTGGGTAGAGTGCTGTGAGTGCCATGGTGTCGTTATAGCTCACAGCAACCTCAAACTCTTGGGCTGTAGCCATCCTCTTGTCTTAGTTTTTCTATTTTTAGGAGTGTAAGAGTCTTGCTTTTACTCAGACTGTTCTTGAACTCCTGAGCTCAGGCAATGCACCTGCCTCAGCCTCCTAAAGTGCTAGGATTACAAGTGTGAGCCACTGCACCTGGCCAAGAGATATATTTTAGAAAAATTATTCATTTTTAAGGTAAAGAAAATATATTTGGACATTTAAATAGAAAAACTAAGTCATTTACAAAAGAAATCAAATTAAATTTCTCACAGCAGTGTTTAGTGACAGACATTGGAAGGAGTTGCCCATCAGTTACAAAGACTCAGAATGGAGCCGGGCGCCGTGGCTCACACCTGTAACCCTGGCACTCTGGGAGGCTGAGGCCGATGGGTGGCTTGAGCTCATGAGTTTGAGACCAACCTGAGCAAAAGCGAGACCTCATCTCTACTAAAATAGAAAAAAAAAACTGAGGCAAGAGGATCACAAGTGTAATCTGGCAAAACATTGATGGTGATGAGTTATGATGAGTCCAGAGAGTTTGTTTTCTCTCTGCTTTTTGTGGTTGTTGTGGAAAATGTCCATAATTACAAGGAAAATATCAATAGCAGCAAAAATACTCAGGGGAACTTGTTCTAGCATGTATACCTTTTTATATTTGTACAAAGGGCTAACACAATCATATCACGTATCTAAAATAAAATGTGTAACATTGAACTTCGTTAATCTTTCTCTTCTGAACAAAACCATAACCTCTGTTTCGTGAAACCCAATTCTGTTTGTTGATAAGCACTTCACAACTTTTGGCCAATTGTTCATAGCTGGGTGTGTCAAAAGATCAAATAGAAGTTGAAATGGACTAAAGTAAGTGCTGTGAACTCATAGGATGTTAAAGCTAGGAAGGGAGACATATTTTACAAACTTTCTGATTAAAGATTGAGGGAGTAAGACATAGAAGGGGGAAAATAACCAATGTCATAAACTTAAATATATGTTAAAAATAAAACCAGAAAGAGGTATCTTGCTATTTTACATAATATGTAAATGCTGTTACCTGTGAGGCACTTAAGAAAAAACATTGGTACTTAATGCAAATGGTGGTGTTCTCTCTGAAGAGAATTCTAATGGGAAAGGATAGATTTGTTCCAATTTTGTTTATGTCAGGTTTTGATGTTCCCAGTGGTCTTTTATGGTTGCTTCTCACCAGGAGAAGTGTTGGAAAGTATTGCCTACAAATAAATAATAATTACTTTCGGCTGGTAATCTTTGCTTTTAAATAAACCTTTCATTTTAGAATAAGAATGGATTTATATTTGCAGAAAAATTGATGAGATAAGGCAACAAACTGCCATGTGCCTCCCTTCCAGTTACACATCTTTAGCTTCTCCGTTAACAGGGTAAACGGGTCCTAGTAATGACCAGTCATGACACACCGTCACAACAAAAATCCACACATTGCTCACCTTTCCTTGGCGTTTACCCAGTGCCCCTCTTTGTTCCAGGATCCCATCCCGGGTATCACAGCACTTATGGACCTCATGGCTCCCCAGGCCTCTTCCTTAGCCTTGAGTATTTCTTAAGCTTGCCTTATTTTTGATGACCTTGAGAGCGTGAGTAGTATGGGTCAGGTATTTTTAAAAATATTCATTAATTGGGATTGAGCTGGTGTTTGAATAGTCTGGGGTTATGGCTTTGGGGGCGAAAGGCCACATTGGCAAAGTGCCAATTTTATCACATCCTGTGCAAGGTACATGACACCAACACGACTTGACACTGCTGATGTTAACCCTCACCAGTTGACTACTGGTTGCCATTTTCTTTTTTGGAATCATCTCTAATGTGGATATGTTATATTGTCAATGCAAATACAGTCATTTACCACATAATGATATTTTGGTCAACTACATGCCACATATATGAGCATGTTTCTGTAAGATTATGCTAGAGCTGACGGATCCCTGTCTCTCAGTCCTGCTGTATCTGTGTGATGGAGCTGACGTATCCCTGCCTCTCAGTCCTGATGTATCTGTGTGTGATGGAGCTGATGTATCCCTGTCCCTCAGTCCTGCTGTATCTGTATGATGGAGCTGACGTATCCCTGTCCCTCAGTCCTGCTGTATCTGTGATGGAGCTGACATATCCCTGTCCCTCAGTCCTGCTGTATCTGTGTGTGATGGAGCTGACGTATCCCTGTCCCTCAGTCCTGCTGTATCTGTATGATGGAGCTGACGTATCCCTGTCTCTCAGTTCTGCTGTATCTGTGATGGAGCTGACGTATCCCTGTCCCTCAGTCCTGTTGTATCTGTGTATGATGGAGCTGACGTATCCCTGTCTCTCAGTCCTGCTGTATCTGTCTGATGGAGCTGACGTATCCCTCCCTGTCTCTCAGTCCTGCTGTATCTGTATATGATGGAGGTGATGTATCCCCGTCTTTCAGTTCTGCTGTATCTTTAGTAACATGGTGGCATAATGCATCCCTCCCCCCCGCCCTGTGTTTGTGCTGATTCTGGTGTAAACAAACCTCCAGCAGACAGGAGCACATGGAGTTATGTTTAGTACATGCTACTTGATAATGATAAACAACTATGTTACTGTTAAATCATTATTTTACAGTGTACTCGTCCTACTTATTAAAAAACATTAACTGTATAACAGCCTCAGGCAGGTCTTTCTGGAGATATTCTAGACAAAGTCATTGTTACCATGGGCGATGACAGCTCCATGTGTTACTGCCATGAAGACCTTCCAGTGGGACAAGGTGTTCAGACAGAGACATTGACAGTCCTGACCCTGTGTAAGCCTAGGCTAGTGTGTGTGTGTGTGTGTCTTAGTTTTTAAGAAAGAAGTTTAAAAAGTAACAATAAATAATAGTTTAAAACAGAAAAAATCTTATAGTATAAAATATAAAGAAAAATATTTCGTATAGCTGTGCAATGTGTTTGTTGTAAAATACATATTATTACAAAACAGTCAAGAAGATTTAAATAAAATACAAACAAAATAAAAAGGTCACAGTAAGCTAAAGTTCCTGTAGGTTGCTTGCAAGTTTCAGCCACTATAAATAAAGCTGTTATAAACAGTTTCTCAGATACGTTCTACGCAGGTCTCAATGCATTTTACTAAGTACACAATTTCTAGTAAAGCACAATTGCAAGATTATGTGGTAAGAGTGTAGGTAGTTTTACGAGAACCTGTCAATCTGTCTTCCAAACTGGCTACATCCCATTTTTCATTGCCACAAGTAAAGAATGAAATTTCCTGTTGCTTTACATCCTTGCCAGCATTTGGTATTGTCAGGGTTTGGACTTTGGCTAGTCTGTATTTAGTGGTTTCTCTTGGTTTTAATTTGCTCAGTTCCACTGACATCTGATGTAGAAATTTTTCATATTCTTATTTGGCTTCTGGGCATCTTCTCTGGTCAGGTATTTGTTTGTTATTTTGCCTGCTTTTAAAACTTTTTTTAAAATTTTCTCTTTGAGTTTTAAGAGCTTTTTGGGTAACAGTCATTTCCCAGGCATACCTTTTACAAATATTCCCTCCCAGTATGTGACTTGTCGACTTGTCTTCTTTCAGCCTGGTCTTCCATGAAGCACAACTTTGTTTGTTTGTTTTTTAAAATTTATTTTTTTTTTATTGAATCATAGCTGTGTACATTAGTTCAATCATGGGGTACAGTGTGCAGGCTTCACATACAATCTGAGATATTTTCATCAACCTGATTGACATACATTCATGAGATTTTCTCATTTACTATGTGAAAACATTTTTGATCAGCATTTAGAAGTTTTCTCCTGACCCTTCAAATATGGACCACAAGTGTGATCTCACCCTTTAATGAAGCAGTTTCTCTTTTGCTTTGAGCTGTGCACCTTCTCCAGTGTCACTTGCCAGTCACCGCCATACGGAGGTTCTTCTAAATTTTCTCCTGTATTCTTTTCTAGGAGTTTTATAGTTTTCCATTTTACATTAAGATCTATTATCTGTGTTGAGTTAACTTTGGAAAGAGGGCAAGGTCTGTGTCTAGGGTCACACTTCTGAGTGTGGATGAACAGCAGTCACTGTATTTTGGGAAGATTCTCTTTGCTCCTTTGTCAGACACTTGGCTGTGTTTACGTGAGTCTATTTCTCGGCTCTCTGTTCTGTTCCACTGATCTATTTGTCTTTTCTTTCACGAATACCACGCTGTCTTGAGTACTGCAGCTTTATAGGAAGGGTAATATCAGTCTTCCACCTCCATTCTTCCCCTTCATTGCCAAGTTGGCTATTGTGGGTCTTTCGTCTAGTGACATAAAGGTTGGAAACAGTTTGCCAATATTCATAAAATAACTCACTGGAACTTTCATTTGAGCTTAAGTTTACTACGTAAATCAACTTGGGAAGGATTGACATCTTGACAGTATTAGGTCTTCCTATCCTTAAAACATGAACCATGTCTCCATTTACTTAGCTCTTCATTATATATTTTATTATTATATAAACTAATATTTATTTATTTTTTTATAAATAAAATATTTATTTTTCATCAGCGTTTTACAGATTTCCTCAGGTAAATCTTGTATGTATTTTGTTCACTGATACCTATGTCATTTTCGGATGCCAATGTAAATGATAATGTGTTTTTAATTTCAAATATCACTTGTGCACTTCTAGTGTTTAGGAAAAAAACGAACTTTTGCATACTTTCTATAATCACAGCAAACTTAACTATACTCATGTATTAGTTCCAGGATTTTTTTTCCTTACAAATTCTTTTGGAATTTCCTAATAGACAATAATCATCTGGAAGCAAAGATAGTTTTATTTTTTTCCTTCCCAAATTTTATGCGTTTTACTTTTTCTTATTGCAAAATAGGACTTCTAGTATGATCTTAACAAGCAGTGTTGAAAGGAAAGCCTTGCTTGTGATCTTGGCAAGAAAGCTTTAGTTTTCTCACCATTAAGGGTGATGTTGTCCAGAGTTTTCTGTAAGATTTTTTAATAAAATATATGAATTTCTTCTCTACATCCAGTTTTGCTATATGTTTATATATAGACAGGTGTTGGATTCTTTCCAAATGCTTTTCCTGTACCTATTGATATGTTTATGTTGGTTTTCTTTCTCAGCTTGGTGATGTTTGGATTACATCAATTAATATTTGAATGTTGAACAGATCTTGCATACCTGAGATAAACGCCACTGGGTTATAGTGTTATTTCTTTTTACATATTGTTGGATTTGATTCGCTAATTTTCTTGAGGATTTTTGCACCTGTCTATATTATTTATAAGAGATACTGGTCTAAACTTTTCTTACAATACTCTATCTGGTTTTATTAGGGCAATATCATTCTCATAAGTTTGGAGAATTCCTTCTACTTTGATTTTCTGCAAGAAATTATACTGAATTGGCATAATATCTTCCTTAAATATTTGGCAGTTTATCAATGACTCATCAGTGCTTTGTGTTTTGAAAGCTATTGATTATTGATTCAGTTTCTTTTGTGGGCTTACTCTTATTGTTTGACCCATGTGAGGTTTGACAAATTTTGTCTTTCAACAAATTCATCTATTTTATCTAAATTATTAAATTTGTGGGCACAGAGTTATTCACAGTTGTACTTTACTATCTTCTTAATATTAATAGCTTCCATAGTGAAATCTTCTCTTTCATTATGACATTAGTAATTGGTGGCTTTTTTCTGCCTAAATCTAAGAAATCCTTTTGTAAGGTATTTTTTCCTAAGGCTGACTAGAAGTTTATTGCTCTTATCAACTTTTCAAAGAACCAGATTTTGATTTTGCTGTTTTTTTCTATTGAGTACCTGTTTTCAATTTCATCAATTTCTGCTCTAGTTTGTATTACTTGCTTTCTTTGGATTATTTTGGATTTTACTGGTCTTCTTTTTTCTAGTTTCCTAAAATGGAAACTTAGATTATTAATTTTGCATTTTTCTCCATTGAAACATGATTTCAACGTTTTAAATTTTCCTCTAAGCTTTGCTTTCTTCATATCCAACAAATTTTAATGTTATGTTTTTATTTTCACTTAGTTCTAAATATTTTTAATTTCTCTTGAGATTTCCTCTTTGGGCCACAGGTTATTTAGGACCCTGTTGTTTAATCCTTTGGTATTTCGAGATTTTCTAGTTATCTTTCTGATTTTTAATTTAACTTCACTATGTTCTGAGTGCAGACACAGTATGACTCCCATATTTTAAAATTTGTTCAGGCTTGAACACACGTCCTACACTGTGGTCTATCTTGATGTGTGTTCCATATGAGCTTGATGAGAATGTGTGTTCTGCTGTTCTTAGATGAAGTGGCCTTTAGGTGTTTATTATATCAGTTTGACTGATGGTGGTTGAGTTCATTTCTGTCCTTACTGGTTTTATGCTTACTGGATCTGGGGTGTTAAAATCCCCAGCTCTCACAGTGAGATCACCTGTGTCTCCTTGCGGTTCTGTCAGTTGTTGTCCTGGTTGTTTTGTTGGGTTTCTGTTGGGTTCTTCTGGGAAGAGAAGCCTCTACATTGTCACGTGAGGCTCCTCTTATTCGTCATATTTTCCATGATCTAAATTCTCATGTATCTGAAATTTATACAGCTACTCCTATTCTTTCTTTCTCCCTTTTTCCTTTTCTTTTCTTTTCCTTTCCTTTCCTTTCTCTTTCTTTCTTTCTTTCTTTTTTTTTTTTTTTTTAGTGTTTGCATGGTGTGCCTTTATCCATTTACTTCCAATCAGTGTGTGCCAATATATTTCAAGTGAGTTTATTGTGGATGGGATGTAATTGGAATCAGGGGTCTTATTCGTCCACAAATACCACTCAGGTATTTGTCTCCAGTTAGCTTATTTAGACCATTGGCATTAAAAGTCATTGCTAATGGAGCTGGATTTCCCATTGATACAGTCTGTTTTCTATTTCTATCTGTTGTTCTTGTTATTTGTTCCTATTTTCTTATGCCATTCTTTCTCTGCCTTTTCTTGTTTTATTTTCCCACTTGTTAGCATTTTAATTTTGCTGTTTTCTTCTCTAGAGTTCACAATGTTCATTTAAAACTAAACACACCTTCCCAAGTGGTGTTAGTATCCTGTAATATAAGTTATTTCTAATGCCCTTTTCACATTCCTTCTATTATTGTTGTCATTAATATTACTTATACATAAGCTCATACAAATAAATATATCTTCATATACATCGAATAAGTGCATTTGTGAGCACACATAACCAAATACAATCTGAGCCTCCAGCAATTTGTCAAGTACAGTTTAAATTTCCCTACTCCAGCCCTGGCCCCTGTGGAGGTCTCCGCTTGTAAGTTTTCTTCTCTGAGAAGTCAAGATTCTCTGTCTCTCAAATTTAGGGGGCAATGATTTTCTCGGGGACCTAATTTCTATGTTAGATCTAATAAAAGTTATTGATTCTTCAGTTTTTTCAGCTTTTGAACAATTTGTCAGTATTGAGTGGCAACCTCCAGGATCCATACCAGAAATCTATTGATATATTTTCATTAGATATAAAAGGAAAATAAATAGCTAAGGTGAATTTGATGTAACCAACTAAATACTTTGAAAATAAAACTCAGCAGTTCAGCCATTTGCAATCAGTTGAATGGTTCTGCTTAAGAAGTTCGTATATCTACTGCACAGGTGGGACTGCTTTTGTGGTAAATTCAGCAAATATGTTCCTGAGTTTTTATCATCCATGGTCCATTAAGTCCATTGCAGCGTTGTCAAATTGCAGTCAGATTAATGCAGGCCAGTCAAATTGTTATGATGTTTGCCTTCTTTTCTCATATTAAGTGAGACTTTAACCCTGATGTGAAGTACCAGTCAAGCAGCCCCCTGTTGTGGGGCCTGATAGTCTGGTTTAAGTCTTTTCACTCACTCATAAATTGGATTATAATTCTGAAATAGTTGATTAAAAACAGCCTAAGAGCAGAATAGCATTCTCAGCAGTCTGAGATGACCAAAAGGGCATGTCTCCATTCTCACCTGGCTCAGGAACCAGCCATAACCGGAAACAGCTGGGGCCAGGTTGCATTCCGTCTTTGACTCAGATGTGGTTCCTTAAAACTGGGGGACCTCGCCTCCCAGGAGATCGGGTCCCAACAGATTATAAGAGAAACAATTTTCTCTTCAAGGAGTAATAGAGTTATTCTTATGCCTACCTAAAATGAAATGCTTGTCCTGAATAGGTAAGTTCCCAGAAAGAAAACAGATTGAGTAGAATTTGGGGTGAAATAAGCACCTTTGAGAAAATACACTCCAAGAAAACTTGGATTAACTTCTACAAGGAACTCAAATGTTACAACTAACTAAGAAATCCAAAGCACAGAAGGAAAAGAAAGATAATTCAGAAACAATGGGAAAGGAGGGTCCATATTAGAAAACTACACTGGGGAAAAGATAAGACAAAGCCCGAGAAGTGACCGTTAGAACAGAGGACGACTATGTGCAGCAGTGCGGAAGTGAGTCTGATGACCACGGGCCGAGGACTGTGGCCAAGGCGCCAAAGGAGAGCTGAGGAAATGGACATTGAAGACGGTCAGCTTCTTTTATCCAAGGAAGTGAGCAGCCATGTGCGACATCATTTCTGAGAACAAGAGTGAGGGACTCATGAACTCATCAAAAGACAGGGATGAGGGGTGAGTCTGAAATGCCTCCTTTAGGTAAAAGACAAGAGGACTGACAGGGGGCCTACAGAAATACTGCAGGCCTGATGCCCACTGCAAAGAATCAGGTGAGGGACATGTACGGGGAGATGATTCCTCCCTCTCTGAGGGTGTCCAGGATGTGGCCCAATGATGAACCTGAGAACTTTGATGTCCTGCATGGCATGAGAGAAAAGTGGGGAGGGGGGACCTGAGTGAGACCATGTGGTCGGGAGCGGCTCAGCACCCATCTCTGGGGGCCCAATGGCTAAAGGTGCCCGTGGAGGATGTGTAGCAGTCATTGGGAGAGGCGCCCTCGCCACGAGGCACGGGATTTGAGACATGGGTCCCTTCACTGCTACCTTTATTCCTTTTGACTTCCCATGGGGTCATCTCTGAGCAGCTTCTGACATTCAGAAAACAGACTCAAAATGCAGCCTGGCCAATGGAGATAAGATTGATATATATCTATCAAGGAATTTCTGGAGGAAATAAAAGGACTTTCACTTTAAATGACTCATGTTTGGGGGCTATTTCAGGGCAGGAACCGATGTTGTGAATGTGGGACACACAGTACAAGAAAACTTGATGGAGAAGGACACATTCGGATTATAGATTTGTCTGGAACCACCACTGTCAGTGAGAAACCGGCCAGATCTCACAGTGAAACCAGGTAGTGACAGCCTGTTAACAATTTAACAGTTGTGACATTTCTATCATCAGAGAGTGCCAAGGGGTACAATCTAGTCTCATGAAGAAATGAGCAAGTTTCTCATGGACACTTTTATTGATTCTTCTTTAGTTTTCAATAATTTCTGTTTAGACTATCTTGAACAAACTGTGGGTGATCCCTGAGGTGTTTCTGATCAAGCCTTGGGTCTAGGACAGCCAGCCCTTCGGTCGCTCTTTCTCTTCACTTGCAAGTTTTAATGAAATGCATAAAAGTGTGTTTGGGTTTTTTTTTAGTTTTTGCTTTTATGCTAGAAAATGGTCCAGTAAAAAAAGGAGTTGGAATAAAATTAAACTTCCTAAGTTCCATCTAAGAAATTGTTAGTACATGAACTCTCATAAACCCTCTCTTACGTTGGCTTTCTTTCTGCAAGCACCTTCTATGGGTCTCGGTTCTCTCTCTCTGACTAATGTCCTTCACTGTGCAGAGGAACAATGTAATAAGATCCCATCCCAAGTACCTCACTCTTAACTTCCCCTTCCTCCCAGTAAAGGCATTTGGGGTCCTTCTGGGACTCAACCTACCTGTTACACCTCATCGCATTGTCATTTGATTCTAAACCGACACAACTACTTTTTAAATGAATGATTCCCCCATTTTATAAGATAAATTTATGTAATAGTGCTAGCCTTGCTTCTCTGCTGAATGTTTCAGTGGCCCCAAACCCACATAACATCCCAAGCAATGTAGGTGATTTGTTTCAGGTGAAGGGTGGGCCCAAAGCTCAAGCCTTAGTAGCCCAAACTACTCACACAAAACAGAGATGGCACAAGTTTTCACTAATGGAGTTTGAATAATATAAATATCTCATTACAGAGCTGTTATAAAACAATCATATGCTACAAAATTAATGTGTTGAAGTAAGTTCCAATTTCCCTCTGACTGTATTTGGAGTTAATCCCTGTAAGGAAGTAACAAGGTTATTTGGACATAACAAGGTTACTTGGAAGTAGCAAGGAAGTGCACAGCTAGGCTCTGCTCTCAGAGCTCACTCTCCACCCAAGAACGGAGGACAGATTATGTGAGGACACGCATAGGAGGAACCATCTCTGATGGAAAGTAGCCTTCACCCCCCGCAGAATCTGCTGGTGACTTCATCCTAGACTTCCCAGCTTCCAGACCTGTGGGAAATAAATCCCTGGTGTTTATAAGCCGCCTAGTTGATGGTATTCTGTTGCAGAAGCTTGAACAGACTAAGACAAATTGACAAAGATAGGATCAAAAGCAAGTCTGATTTGAAATTCTGAAAGACTAGCATATTACTTTTAATTTTGTTCAGCTACAAATCTGAAGTTCATAAGAAACCAAAAATACATTATTTCCAAGCAGAGATGGAGCGGTGTTTATGAACCATGTCTCTCTCTCTCTGAAGTATTCAGCTTGTGGTAAATTTTTTTTAAAAGTTCCCTCATCCTGGCTGCATTTAAAAAATGTTAAATGTCTGTTAAAAACGGATTCCTGGGTATGATACTCCCGTGATGTGAACTCCACGTCCTTAGACGAGGACATCTGTTCCCTGTCCCCTCAGCTGTATTGTGGCGGTGGTTGCTATTGTTTTGTCTTAATGTACGGGTTTGGGCTGCTCGCAGCCTGCTTACGCTCTTGCCTCTGAATTCCTCGACTTCACACCTGCGACAGGTTCTCACCTTTATTTCAGCCCTATATCATCCTTTGACTCTAATTCTCTATCTGGTGGGATTAGCACAAGTTACATAAATGTTTCACTGACCAGCTAAAATTCTACAGCTTCATTGTGGTTTTGGTCTCATTCTAGAAACTGAGCTTATCTCCAGATTCTTCTTTTTATATCTTTTGCGTCAAATAATCAGTTAAAAGCAAACAGAATGATTCACAGCATGGCAAAAACGTTAGAGCTGGGCAGAGTGAGAGGAGAAATAAAGGTCATAGCCATCATTTTATGCTTGAAGTTATAAACACACAGTGGAGCTTCTGCCGCACTCAGAATCTAGCCCAGAAGGCAGCTGCCGTGCTCCCCTGGGGCTCCTCCTCCACTCGGCCGACTCGGCTTGTCCTTGGTGGTGCCTCGGGGGTTCCCCGATGCTTATCTATCGGCTGGTTTGGGGCTGTGACAATGTATTCACCAATCTGAGTGAAAAAGAGGAAAATTAAAACAAAACAACTGCATTGCTACAGAATATATTTATACCCATTACAGAACCATGATGTAGACCATCATTCCTGGTAATTTCGACGTAAAATAGTATTTCTTGTGTGGTTTGATGTAGGTTTCAGTATGGTTTTTGAATGTTTAAAAACATAATCTCCAGAAAAATTAAAAATCAAATGAAAAATTTGTTTTTAGCGTCATTGGACATGACGCTCTCACATTCACGGATCAGTGCCACGGTGCCGGGATTCACCATTTCTTTCCCAAATCTTTCCAACCTAGAGTGACCTCAGTGACCTCTGTGGGATCATGTGACCTCTGTGGACCTGCCATGAGCTCCTCAACCTGCTCTGCAGCAGCCCGTGCGCCTCAGTCCATCAACATGTCCACTGCCTTGAGCAATTATCGGATGATGGCTCCTTATACTGTTTTACACTCAATATATTATGTGCACCCTTCCTTGGGCATATTATGCATGTGGACATTAGATATCACGTCTTCCAAGAACTTTTTACTTTACCCCAGAGACAGGGTTAGATGATGACCACAGCACCCTCTATGAGACTCTCTGCGTTGTTTTTCTGTCTTATGGTCCAGAGCGTATGGGTCTACCATAGCCTCATCATAGAGAAAATGTGTGTTTGTTGGTCATTCCACTACTGATGGAGATTTATATTTCCATTTCTTATTATTTGAAGTATCTTGAACACATATTTGCACTCCCTTATATAGGTGAGTGTTAGTGTTTTGATTTCCACAGATTATCTTCTCCAAAGTTAAATGTCTCAACTGGATGTGCAATTTTTAAATTCATGCTTAAAGTGCCAAATCATTTTAGTAGAGAAGAAAGATTTCGATCTGGGAATTTAGGAAACTGAAAGGGAGGTAACTTAAATATTCTTCCATAGGATTAAGAAATAAAGACTGAAAAGTAACCTGTGTCTCTTTAGGTTTAAAGCTATTGTTCTTTACCCTCCAAATAAATAATATAACCCTGTCTGAAAGGTAGAAGGTTCTAGGAAAGTCTATATTCATGAGACACCAAACCCTCAATGATGAAAGAGTTAAAAGCCTTAAAGCCTGACTCGAAAAAGAGAGCGAACCAACGCGCTGAATAAATGTTTAATACAGGATTTCAAAATAAAGGAAGAAGTGCCTATGTAAAAAAAAAAAAAATGATAAATACAACTCAATTGTGTAGAAAAGTAAAATAAAATCCATCCTTGAAATAGGTTGTAAATGCATTATTGAAACACAAAATAAAACCTATACTTTCATCTCTGTTCTCAATGTCAAGCTTGAATATTCATAAGTATAAAATATAAGAATAAGATATAATAATATATAAAATAGAACTAAAATAGACAAAGGGAAATATATGCATGAAGAATTTGATCTCCAGTGAGAAATTACATTCCTTTATACATATTAAATAACATTTATTTTTGCAGTGAACATAACATTGCATTACACTGAAAAAAATTTATCATTTCCCAATAAATGTTAACTTTTTGGTTTAACTGCCATACCTGATTATATTATGTTCCGTAAATCATTTAGTTTTTTTTTAAATGAAGTTGCTATGTTTAGAAAATGTATTGTTTTATTTGTCATTTACATTCTAAGTTGCTTTTCTTCTAAGAGTTGACTTGGAGTTTCCTTCTCAAACCTGCCATTCTTTTGCCTTGAATGCTTTCCTCTCCCTCCAGACTCCTTCCTGGAATAACCTCTTATATCTTACCTTCTATGCCACTTCTTCTAGGAGTCTCTAATTTCTCCCAAAGACTAAGTTAGACACTGTGCCCATCACAGGACGGTGAACCTGACCGTGCGTTTTCAGCACCTGCCTGTCCACCCCTCAGCCAGAGGTCTGTGAGGGCAGAAACTTCGTCTTCACTTGATCGTAGCCCTAGCAGCCATGGCTCCAAATTTGCTACACAAAAGGGACTAAAATGGATATTGTTTTTGAAAGCAAAAGATACACTAGATTGTTAAACACACTCCTTTAAAATCATCTTCTTAGGTAGGGCTGGAATTGGAGTGCAGATGACAAATACAGTCCTATAATTTAACTCTGAGCCATCTACTGGCCCTTGGCAAATGCCTATTGAATAGGTATGTTATCTTTTATTTCTTCATCTCTTTCTGTCTTTGCAAAACACTGTTTTTATTTCCTCTCTTTACACCTTAGTCTTTCTTCCTCAATGCTACCTTCTTTAAGTCTACAAGCATATTCATGACATCTCCATGCTTAAAATCAAAGAAATAATCCTGGGATCACGATGCTCTTTCCTCCATTTACCAAAATCTAGTTCAAGAGTAACATTTTTAATTCATTCACTCCTCAGTAAACAAAAGGTGGTGTCACTCGCAAAATATCCGAGCTCCGTAGACAGACATGGGGCCGGGATGCTCCTCCCCGCTCCTGGGTTATCTCTTGTCTCTGTGTTGTTGGACCTTTCTGAAGTTACATTTGGCCCACCCAGTTCCACATGTCAAATTTGTATAGCTCAGATCCTGATAAGCATAAAACCTCTCAATATACAAAAGGCAGCAACCAACTTCTAGATCAGTATAGAACGATTCTCATTCCTTTGTCATCCACCACAACACAAACATTTTCCCTTATTAGTTCCATGTCAGTCCAAACATACATTAAGTTTTATACCACTTCGAATTTTGTGGCTCCAAGCAATACAAATTTTATGCGACTAAATTAAACAAAAGAGGTTTTTATTGTAAGAAATGAGATGGGTGTCAAAGGGGCAGACCTCAGGAATGGCAAATGAAGGACAGCGTTAGGGGCTGAGTAGCAACATTTAATACACACTCTTTATGGGATCATTTTCAAGCCTTTGATTTCAGAATCACATCTCAGAGAGATTCTGATTTGTGACGTTTTGAATATGTGCCCAGCCTTTAACACCTCTATCGAGAACACCACTATGGGCGCATTGGAGAAGGCATCAGAAGAAAAGGTAGTCCCTTTTCTGGGGAGGCAAAAGCACCTGCTGTTTACGATAGTCACTGAATTTTACTTCTCTCCTGCTTGGCAAAGCTGCCTTCTTCTTTATTTCATTAACATTTGCTATCACACCTACGGTGCATCTTAGAAGGGTACAGGTGAAACTTACTAAATGTAGAATATCAATGTCTTCATATAGTGATTAAGAAAATGCCATGAAGGCTATGTTTAACAGTTTGATGAAAATATTTCTGATTGTATATGAAGTCAGCACATTGTGCCCCATGATTGCACTAATGTGCACATTTATGATTTAATAAAATTATAAAGAAAAATTTGCTATCACACTTTTCTTTGTCATTATCCTTTGGACATAATTCATTTACACGCTTCTAGTGATTCTTTCAATTTTTTGACCATCCCTTTTCTTCTCCTTCTCTGCCTCCACTTTCTCCTAGTCAGTCTTTTTTCTCATTCCTTGCTTTTTCAATAATCTCACCAGTCTGTACTGCCAATCTCATCTTCTGTCTCAACATGATGTCACATTAGTCCTCCTCTTTCTTTTTAATTTCTACCAACATTCAGCTTGTGCTGTGTACATCCATAATGAATATCTTGGAACGGCCATCATAGGAGGTCCAACAATTAACAAAGAGCTCGGCACAGTCTTCTAACCTTGGTCTATCAGCGTCTCAGAGCTGTGTTCACGTCACGTGTGGTGGTGAGTGCTGTTCATTACAGCTGCAGGTTTTTGTGTGCCATACCAGGACAGCTCTGACAGCCATTCCAGAAAAAGAGTCCAAAATTGTGTTGAAGGGTGGATAAGCACTGGTGTCAGTGCGTGGCTTCCCAAGGAGAATGCTTTGAAGATGACCATGGTGATGTTCAGCAATGAAACCTCATATACAGGAGGTGCTGATTCCTGAATGAAATAAATCAGACAGCACAGATATAGTGGAATTCAGAAAAAGCAACTGGAACCAAGATTTTCAAATATATAAGTAGAGTTCAATATCTGGAAGGAATTCACAAGAGGTTCCCTCATCTGAAGATTTTCCTTGTTTTCAAGATGTGTCTCTTTCCTGCAGTGATAGTCTCAGCCTTACGCTGTGGAAATAGTGTCTTTGATCAGCATACTTGCCATGACCTACTTCTTTAATCGTTCCGTATAAGCCTAAACTTCTGTTTCTTCCCAGTTTTCTTTCAACACTTCGTTCTAGTCAAATCTCACTTTATCTCCCTGTCACAAGTGTTTCCCCAGCTGTTACCAAGCCATTCTATATGAGCAATTTAATTTGCGAAGGGTTTTTTGTTGTTGTTTAAATCATCTAACGCAGCCCTCTCCAAAGTTGCTTCCAAAACTCCTACAAAATACAGAAGATGCCAGAACAATATCTACACATCTTAAGAAAGGGAAAAACTATTCAAACTATAATATTTAAGTTCCATTTAACTTCTGCAACCTCAAGAAATGTAACATAATAAATGTTATTAGTGTATGGTATCACAATTTTAATATAGTTTTTTCCTTTCTTAAAAAGTATATACACTTGTTGGCACTCACTTGGTAAAGGGTAACTAAAAGTACTTTACTAATTAAGTTATACAACTGATTAAGTATTTTAACAAATGACAAACCCTGTACCAAATTTAACTAAATGAGAATTACTGGATATTAAATAGATGTTCCCTGTAGACTGATCCTCACACTGACAGGTAAAACTACTCTCCTGTTGTAGGGCTGAGGGCGACGGGATCTGCCCATACAAACAAGGATGACTTCCTTTCCTGAGGCTGGTTTTCAGGTTATTTCAGATGAGGTAACCTGCAGAGAGAGCCCCATGCTATGGAGCAAGGGCTAGGAAGGTTAGCTCCGTGATCCATTCTGGAACATCTCGTTCTGCCTTTGTTATGTTTTTCTTTTTTCTCTACATTTCCTATTCTCTATTTTGTTTCTTTCTTTGCGTTCTTTACATTCCTGGGTACATCTGTTAGTCAACAAATTTTATTGGCTATCTATTATTTGTCACATGTGAAACCATGTTAAGCACAACAAAGTCTTTACCTTGAAGAAGTTCTCAACATAATGGCAGAGGAACGGCTGAAAAAGTATGTCTAAAGGGCTGTTGGCTGATTAAAAAAATATGACTTTAACATAATGATGCATTCTATATGCATCAAAAGAAGAAAATGCATTCTATATGCACCAAAAGAAGAAAATCTTACTTAACATCATGGTGATTCTCTGAGCACTGCTGGCATCACTAGTCTGCAGTGAGAAAACGGACGTGCGGGCAGCTCAGGTGCATTTCCAGGTTTTGGCACCTTGCGAACAAAAAGAGCTGGTTTCTACTTTCCTACCATTCTTTTCACTTCTGCATCAGAGTTGTGCTTTCAAAAATAATGGTTCATCAAATCGTTCTGGGGAGAACACAGGGAGGTTACGTTGGCACGCACTTGTGTGTGCAAGCGTGTGTACACTCCCTCACACACACTCCACATGTCTGAGTGACATTTTACAAAGTAGGAATTTGGAGCAGAAAATATAAACCTAAGAAGTTGAGAAAATATGGGATTATAAGAAAATGGCTTTGTTGTATTCAACACGAAGCTCGTGTTCATCAATTTAAAAATTGTGTAATCTGCTGGTCTCCCCCTGTTGCAACGAGCTTGCAGAGAGAAAGTCCCTGTGCAGAAAGGAAACAAGCAAATGTGTTGTGTTGTGATGAATTCTATTAAGAGGCAGGGACCCTACGAGCAGAGAAAGTGAGGAAAATCGTCTTATTCTATTTATGGGTAGAGAAGGTGAGTGGTAAGCAAGTATTTGCAGAGAGGATGATTTTTAAACAGAGTTTTGAGACATTAACAGTGAATAAAAGTTACTTATCTGATAAGTGAGGAGTCTTTATTATAGGTTGCATCATATGCCAAACAAGTGAATCAGCTCAATTGTTCAAATCTAGCTTGTTGATAATATTTGTAGGCACTCCTAAGTGGCCACTAGTCAATTTTTGAGAATCTTAAAAGTCGCCAAATAATTCCTATGCTTAATATTTAACAATCCTCATGTAATTTATGGAAAGTAAGTACACACCTTTGCTCGATTAACAGGAGGGAGATTGTTAATTGCCATGTTCTCCTGACTCTGCCAATGAAATCCCCAGTTATGGAGTCATTGGGAGATAGTCTGCTTACCACCATGCTGAGAACTCCAGAACTAGAGCAGGGGATTTGCCATTGTCATACTTATTATTTATTCTGCCTTTTTTTTTTTTTTTAAGGAGTCATTGGTCAGTGATCATGACAACTCTCCAGCCTTCCGAAATGGAAAGCATTCTCACTCATCTGATTTTGCGATCTCTCCTATTTCCTAGATAGCTAGGACATTCAGCTGGCTAATAGATTTTTCACTTTACAGGTGTCACGTCACAGGATGTATTTTTGCATTGGTTAACACATCGTATTGAAGCAGCAGCAGTCAGTCATTCAACTATGTTATCTTCCCTCTGAGGGGGTTTGCCTGGCTTGTATTCTTCTCGGTCACTGGGGAAGAAATAATTACTCATCTACCAGCTCCTTTGATGAGTTCACAGGGCATACAGTGTAGCCCTGGTTTCTATTACAGACAGAGACGACTCTTATTTATTACCTTTGTAGGTCAAGGCATAGTTCTGCATGATGCAGAAGTCAAGTCAGAACTTAAATTACTTCCTGTAAGTAAGACTCATTAACCGCCGTGACCTGAGAACACTTTCAATTTCAGATGCTGCCCAGGGAGGACAGTCCTTATATTAATCCTGTGGCCGCTGTGGTTTCAGCTTCCTCTTGCTTTTTCCTCAGTGAGATTAATGTTTTTGACTCCCCAGGGCTGAAAGAATAGCTCTTGCACCATCCACTATATTCACTCATTTTTTTTGTATGACACTGTGATTTGATATTTATGTTAAATGAGAAAGAAGAAAATTCATCAAGAAATTTGATTTTGGTGTTCGGAGGAATCATATGAAATACAGTAGAAATTGACTTTGCTTGGTCCAAAAAATGCACAATGAGGAGTCACTCTTGGAGATCATTTAAGCAAACACTTTAGTCACATATTCTAAAATAAATATTATAATTTTAAACTTTAAAAAATTCAGATTAAAGTGTCCTAAAAAAAAAATCTCCAAACGTATAGTAAATTGTTTTCATAGCATCCGAACTTACCTTATATAAATTACACATATTACACATATTTTCCTTGGAAAAAAGAAATAAATTTTCCGGGCAGCCTAATCTTACAAATCTCTTGTCAAAGACAGAAAATTAGGCATCTTTATATATATAAAACTAATCAATAGAGGTGTCCTTTTCATGTATTATAATGAAATGCATATAATAGGAAGCTGGATTTAATCTGAAAGTCAAAATGGTTTAGTGTGACATAAGAGAATACTACAAGTGAAAAATGAAATAATACCACCATTGATTTTTAGCTGCCACTATCATTTTCATTCTTTTTCTGAGAATAACATATAAAACCAAGTGTGATACTTACAGACAGGGAAAGATATATGTGTGTGTACATATCTTTGTTTATGTGAGGACCAATTTTACAGGATTATAAATCTACTTCTTTCTCAGTTCCTCAAAAACAAACTGTCATTTGTATGAGGTTATAAAAATGCCCTGGACATACGTATATGTCCTAACGCAACGTTCATTTTTTTTACCTGTGAATACACACTGCAGCTGCACTGTGGTGGTAAGTGAGCCCCCCAGTGCCAGGGTTTCTGACGGAAGGCCTGGCTTGTCTGGAGAAGGAAGAGCTGATGCCAAGATAATAGCAACATTTATTCCTGAGTTCTTTGTTGTGATTAGCCTTGTTGAGGGGCAAAAAATAAGAGGGGCTCTAAAATGAGCATGATCAGAAAGACTATTAACTAGAACAAGTGGACAGCATACAGTGTGATTTAGAGACACCACAAGCCCCAGATTACTGACATGATAACTTCTCCTTCAACTAAATTTTTAGTTCTAGTATCTAGGAAAGTCAAGTGTTCATGCAGAAGGTGTTTATAGAGTAAATGCCATGTTCTAAATATCTGATAAATATAAGTGTTAATCCTGAGGATTCCATCTTTCATCAAGTTTACGATCTGGCCCAGAAGGCAGAACTAAGACATGTAATAGGGGTGGCGCCTGTGGCTCAAAGGAGTAGGGTGCTGGCCCCATAAGACGGAGGTGGAGGATTCAAACCCACCCCCGGCCCAAAACTGCAAAACAAACAAACAAACAACAAAAAAAACCCCACATAATATACCTGGAGAATGAATGAATGTTGGGCAGTGTGAGACTCAGCACTGCAGTGTTCAGATGTACAAAATGCCATCCTACCCAGAGTAGGAATAGAAGACTGGATTTGCAAAAAAAAAAAAAAAAACAAAGTGTAAGATTTATATAACCCCCCCAAGATTAAGAATGCAATTTAAGAAGAAGAAGAAATATTAGTGGGAGAAATAAGTCAACCAAGAATATTTGAAAGAAAGTGGGGTCACCTTCCAGGACAAAAGGGAGTTTAGAAGTTAAACATGTTATTAAAATATATATTGGGAAAGATAAGCCAAGTTCTGATCTGATGCTGGAGAACTGTCATGTAAACACATGAATGATTTTCAGTCTGTACACCATTGCATTTTGAGCAGTGCTGAAAAGAAGGAAAGGAAGAAAACCATGACCCAGGGTCAAGGTAACAAGTTAGAAACCTTATATCATCCAGGACCATGATCATTAATTTCACTGTCTGTAAACTAGAACACCGTTGCCTGGCCATTGTTCTCAATAACAATGTTTTTCTTTTTTGAATTAATATTGAATGCACTCGTCCTTCCTGAGTCCCTGGGATTTTGAAAGGAGCAGATAGAAAGTGCTTTTAAAGCCATAAAGCACAATCCAAATATGAGGTGTTATTGTTTTAAATGAAGAATAAGAGGACTAGATGTAGGAAATAGCATTGGAAGCATTTCCAAGATTTGAAAACCAAGAGAACACAAAAGCTCATGTCCCTGCAAAAGACTAAAAAGTGGCCTTGTTCTAATGAGAACAATGGGATGTGTATTTCCAAAATATTCAAATTACACGTGAAACAAGTGTGTGCTTTAGTGACGATGTTTCATGAGGTAAGGCTTCAGCGAGAGTTGAGAATATTACATAAATGGTAATAAGAAGATGAATTTATTATTTAAGGTATGCCGAGTATAATGACAATCACATTGTGTTAATCATGTTAATTATCTCCTGTAGTTCTGCTATAGCTTTGAAAGATAGGTATTGTCATACGTTGTCATCCTCGTCCCTAGGGTCACACCACCCTCAGTGGTGGAGTCAGGATTCATAACTAGCCAGTGTGAGTTAGGGTGCTACACCATGCAAAATGGGGCATGGTCCAGTGGGGAATTCAGCTCACCAAGATAATTTGATTCCTGGAGAATAAAATCCACCTCTATAAATTGCCACCTCTTGGCATTTTGCCATTATCTAGGTTCCTTGAAGATGAAGAATAGAAATGTCAGAGAATCAGTGCTTAGAGAAAAGGAGGAAAAATTAAAAGTATAATGCCTTGAAAACCAGAATCCTCTGTGTTCGTTCCAGTGTGCTTGGGGATAAGTCCATGGTATGATTCACAGATTAAATCTTGGGGAAGAAAAAGTAGACATAGGCAACTGGGAGGCTAGACAAGTAGATTGTAATGAATATAAGGCTTGTATAAATCGCAAGTTCTCAATTGGGGTAATTTTATCTCCTATGCTCTATTTGTCAAAGTCTGGATAAGCTTTTTTTTTTTTTTTATTAAATCATAGCTCTGTACACTAATGCAATCATGGGGTACAATGTGCTGGTTTCATACACAATCTGAAATATTTTCATTAAACTGGTTAACATAGCCTTAATGGCATTTTCTTAGTTATTGTGTTAAGACCTTTATAGTCTCATTTAGTAAGTTTCACCTGTACCCTTCTAAGATGCACCATAGGTGTGATCCCAGAAATTCCCCACCCTCCTGCCAGCCTCCTCCCTCCCTTCCCTTCCTTGTCCCTTTCCCCATATTCTTGTGCTATAATTGGGTTATAGCCTTCATATGAAAGCTATAGATTAGTTTCATAGTAGAGCTGAGTACATTGGATACTTTTTTCTTCCATTCTTGAGATACTTTGCTAAGAAGAATATGTTCCAGCTTCATCCATGTAAACATAAAAGAGGTAAAGTCTCCATCTTTGTTTAAGGCTGCATAATATTCATAGTATACATGTACCACAATCTATTAATCCATTCGTGGTTGATGAGCACATGGGCTTCTTCCATGACTTAGTAATTATGAATTGGGCTGCATGGAGAAGCTTTTTGTTGTCACAGCTGGGTCAAGGAAGCTACGAGCAGCCCGTGGGTAGAGACAGGAATGGTGCAAACAGCCTGCCATGTCCAGAGACAGCTCCACAGTTGACTGACCCAGGATCATGTGTGAATATAGCTGAGTTGAGAAGTTTTGCTATGGATGCATGCACAGACCAGATCCCGACTCTCTGAGCAAAAGTGAACTATTATGCTGAAAAACTCTGGATATGTAGGGAAAGAACATGGAATGTGAGGGTCATAAAGTACCAGACTAAGGACAGTGGTATCAGGCTCATCTCAGGCATGTCTAGAGCTTCTTCTCGGCTACACTTGTTTCTCTCCCTGACACTTGGCTGCTTTGCTCAGCCTTAGTTGATGCTTCAAGGTCACACCTTAGTGAAGCCCATGTAATTCCACAGCAGATGCTTACCAGTTCCATTTCCTGTGTCTCTAGATCATTTCCCCTTATTCACCGAATAAAGTCCCAAGCCACAGCAAGAGTGTCCATTCTCAGAAGATACAGTGGCACAGGTGTGCATGCTGGACAGCCAATGTCTCTCACGGAGCAGGGACCAGAGTGAGACAGAACCTGCTTCCTGTCCTGTCCTCTGCTTGCCCCTCTCTCCTGCTACATCAGAGTCTGGCCTTCCAGTAGAGGACTGGGAACAAAGCTTTGTCTAGCTCTCTGTTTTCTATGTCTCTTAGTCTCCTGGGCTAAGAGAAAGAATAGTCTTAAAATTTACCAAAGAGCTCGCAGGGTAGACTATATTCTGCATTTCAACGTCGCAATTTATTGGCAATTACTAAATACATGAAGACTTATGCTTCACATTTTAACGGCCATGTGAAATAACAAAAAATGAAAAGTAATCATTTCAGATGCTAGGAAGCCCTATGAACATACAGAAGTGCTGTATTAGAATTCTGGAAAGCAGTGCTTAAAAGAAAAAGAAAAAAATTGTAGAGTTATCTATCCAAATGATCAGCTGGAGCCAACTAAGAATCATATTTAAACAGTACAAAAATTCTCACATATAACTTCTTAAACATATTTGTGTAACTTCCCCCTAAAAGAATATTCTGTTAATGCCACTAAATAAGCAAGAACAAGGTTACATGAAAGGAATATTACAGTTCTATCGTATGTCCTAGTTGCAATCATTTTTACTAAAAATACAGAAAACTGATTTTCCATCAAATATTTTCAATGTTCATTGCCATGTAAATGAAGATATCCGAGCATCTCCAGTAGCTTTGACTGTCGTCTTTGATGTTCTTGCCATTTTGCGTTTCTCATTTCCCTCTCTGCACTAAGGCAGTTATTGATTAACTTGCAAACATGGCTAGGTTACCCAATTGTACATGAAAGAAAATTCAGTCAAACCAATTTATCCCTAACATGGAATCACATTGCTTGAGATTATTGAAATGTGATATATTTTCCAGCCAAAGAATTAATCTATGTATGCTTTTCCCTACATGCTGATGAAGACTGTGTGGGCTTTTGCATTGCAAGAGCAAGATTGCCTGTTGCATTAAATCTCACATATAAATATTCATAAATAAATGCTGAGTATTTATTAAGTCCTCAGAAAGGTCAACTGTTTGCCTGAGAAATCTGTTATTTATCTTTCTTGTTATGGGGCATCTAACTTAAGGGAACACAAGCACTGATCAAATGATAGGTGGTGGTTCATCTGAGAGGAGTGTGAATATGAAGAAAAAATTTTTCCTTTCTATTAACTTTGGTCAACTATTCACACAGAATTAAAAGTAAAAGTGCATGACAGTCCTAATTTTATTATTGAACTTCATATGAAATTGTGTTATTAACACATACAATGATATATGAATTCTCTTGTTATCTTAAATTGGCAAAAGTGTTGGATCGCAGAAATGCTTTCTGTTACTCTGTTTGGAACCCTGAAACCCCCTAACATTACTTGTTATTTGCCTTTTACCATTCTCTGCCAGTTTAAGTGGAGAGAGCAACTCTAGTCTTAGCTGGAGGTAGGAAATCCCCTCTCCTTGTGTTTGATTATGATGTTGAATCTTCTAACGATACTGACCCAGATCGTTAGAGTTCATATGTAATTAACTCATTGAGACTTTCATATATTGAACCACAAAAAAATTAGCAGAGCTAATAATAATAATGGTGTTTTAAGGTTTAAAATATGAATGAGGTTACTGTGTTATTTTGTATGCCATTTCTTATAAATTGAGACTATAAAATAGGATAGAAATAAAATATTACTAGTAGGAATTTTTCTTAATGAAATATTGAAGAAGTTGGTGATAACTTGGGAGATTCTATTTACTGTGTCATAGTCTCATAGACCAGCTCTATAAGCATAGTCCTAGAAACAAATGATGATAATATATTTTGTTATTTTTCCACATAAATTGTTCCTCGTCACTGTAGCTTCTGAACTGCTATAATAATGATTCTAAATACTACTAATTTTCTTCATGGTATCTAAAACTGATGAACTACAATATTTTTATGTAGTTCCTTCTTCTTAGAATCAGGTTTAGCTAGATATTAATTATAACATGGAATTTATTTTTTTCTTTCAATTTTCAGTTATTAATAATGATGCCTTAAAAATGTTTAGGAAATGCAAACAATTTTTCAGAAGACATAGATACTTCATCTGTATTAATAATTACCTCAAAAATTGATACTCAGAATCTATTTATTCACCCGAATTCTCAGGCCCTGGAGAGAGAATGGTCAAAAGTAGCACAAGCCTTCTATCTCCTTGAGTCTCGCGGTGGCACCAGGCTCTCGTGCCTATCTGCAGTAGAATGCTAATTTGTGTTAACATTACCTACAAGGTCTCCTACAAATGCATAGTTGACCTCCTCTCTGCATCGACCACCTCCTTAAGTTGTACTAATTTTCACAGACAGACACATGTGTATCAGGACGTAGGCCTCTTGCCTGTGTTGAGCGTCTCCATGTATTGACCGGTTTGTTACAGTCTCTTGGGTGGTCAACTTACAGAGCTTCCATGGCCTGTGCCTGTGCTTCAGACCGAGCAAATCATTTCAGCATCTGGCTCTGTCACTTTTGACTCTGTCTTTTTATCCCAGACACCATTAGAAATGAGGTCAGAAGTGGTTTCATGCTCTTGGTAACAGTCACCTTGCAGACTTAGGGCTGGGTTGTAGATGCCTGTTGATAGGGTTTGTCACTGCTGCAAAGCACTCTTGTCTATCAGCATCACAAACACATGGGTGCAGTCTAGATCTTGCTTTCCGAAGGACACTCTTTAAGATAATAGACTCAAGGGGCATAAAAGATACATATAAGACAGGAAAAATTAGATAGATAAGATAAAGACTGATAAGATAAAAGGAATTAAACTGATGAGAAGGCTGCAAGTTTATCATTGAAGTGAGTTTTACAAGGTAAATGTCCCTTCTTCATGGTGTATTTTGGCTCATATTTCATTCATGCCATGTATTTGCCATTGGTTTCTACCCAATCGCTCCTTGAATCTTGCTCCATTCAGGTTGTTAATGGGTTTCTCAAGGAACATTTAATATTTTTTAAATCCCAAAATATAACTACTTGAAAGCATTTCTTAATATTCTTTAAATCAGTTGAACTGTAACATATTCTGGGGACATCTGTCCGTTAATTCAGGTTTCAGGTAAGTTTTTAAAATGTGATCATTTATATACATAGATCTAGGTGTATACATTCAACTGAAATGACACTAGTTCATCCAACTCATCTGCTCTGAAGAGATTGAAGGATGACTTTAGGATAAAACTTTTTGGTTTTGGATTTTTTTTTTTTGAAGAGACAGTCTTACTTTGTCACCTTTGGTAGAGTTCCGTGGTGTCACAGCTCACAGCAACCTCCAACTCCTGGGCTTAGATGATTCTCTCACCTCAGCTTCCCAAGTAGCTGGGACTACAGGCACCTGCCACAACGCCCGGCTATTTTTTGTTGCAGTTTGGCAGGGACTGGGTTTAAACCTGCCACCCTTGGTATATGGAGCTGACGTCCTACTCACTGAGCCACAGATACCGCCCTAGGACAAAACTTTTAAAATGAGTTAAAGAGCAGAGGCTCCAAAAAGCACAAACAATAATGATCTTTTATTTCCTAAAGAAATTGAGATTTGGTATATAATTTATACTGATGATTTACCAACTGTAACCTGTGAAGTTTAATATGTGCTCATAAATCGTTCAACAATAATTTTAATAAAAATATGTAAGGTTTTAATAAAGTGGTCACTAGACTCTGGCTCTTTGGAGGTAGTGAATACACTGTTTAGTGATTCGGTATTTCAAAGAAAAAGTACTTTGGCCTGCATATTTAATCATGACCATTTGAAAATAGTTGTTGTTTTTTTTTGAAGCTTAGGCAACTTTATGTTTTGAACTTTGGTATAGGAAGCTCTTTGAACTAAAATATGTTACTAAAATAACAAATCCATTTGTTATCCTACATCTTGCAGGGCTTACTGCTCACTGCAATTCCATGTGTGTTTGTGCTCAGATAAAACAAACAACTTAACCTTGCATTCACTGTAGCCTAGTTTAAAAAGTCACAGCTAATCTGTGTGCTTCTGTCTCTGTGTGTGTTTTCTTAAGTCACACTGATGTCAGATATCAGCTGAGAAAGTTAGTATAAGGTGCTGTGGAGTGAAGGTGGCGATTGAGGCCTGATCAAAAAGCTCAAATGTCCATAAAACGAATTGCATTTAGCAACAATCGGAGGGTATCACTAAGAGGCTCCACGGAGTGTAACTGAGGACAACGCCCACAGAAAGAGGGGTAGATAGAATATAAGACTGACGTTTCATCTATTATTATTAACTATGTAAGCATGAATGATTTAAGTTATTTTTAATAGACTTTTTCTAGGATGGTTTTACATATGTATGCTGATTTAGATATGCATCTTTAATGTTAAAAAACCAGATTCCAATTAAAACTAACTTTGCTATAAAATCAAATTTCTCAAAAAATCTATGTTATCCTCTTAATTGTGCATGCTGCTGTCTCTATAGGCATGGGCAGCCAGCTTTCACTACAGATCACCTGTATGAAGTTCATTGCACCAAATAAAGAAACATATTCTTGATAATAACTAAAAAATACTTAAGAGCAATTAATATTCCAAAATTAATCAGAATGTATTTCACAGCTCAGGAATCTCTCAAATAAAGTCCTCATAAAGGAAAGGCACAATGAGACATTCTGGTGACAAGATAATCAGGGCATGCTGTATCTGCTTCGTGTTCTGTAGCAGGGTAATATTTTAATATCCAGGGAAATGTATTTCTTGGAGAGGCCTTATTGAAACTCGAAGGAGAGGCGTAGCTTTGTCAGGTATGAGCAGAATTAACCACATTGCTGTGAGTCAGAGTCTTTTGGAAGAAAGTTTATTTTAGACTCTGAAATTATGGGATGATTTAGACATAAGCCTGAAGGATAAAAACTGCTTTTTCAGAAGGTCTCCTGTGGAAAACTGTGTTTTCTCAGACTGTATGTAGAAAGTCTCCATATATGGGTGCTGCTTCCCACATGCCCTTGCTGTTGCCTCCACAAAAACAGAGCCCGACCCCTGTGAATGTGCTGGCCCGGTGGCTGCTCTGACAAGCAGAGTGGTGTGGAGTGACTTCCAAGGCTTTCTGAGTCCAAGCCTTTAAATGATTGGCAGGTCCTTATTCTTGAAAAGCTGCTTCTTAGAATCCAACTTTCTTACTAGTAAAAAGTCCAAGCAACCCAATGGAGAGGACCTGGTGGAATTCTCAGCCAGCAGCTGGCACTGACTTCCAACCACTCAAGAGGCGAGTTTGGTGCTTCCTGCCATCTTAATTCTCTGGTGAACACCACTCAAGGGGAAGTAATGCCTAGCCAATCTGTGGAATAAGAGATAAAATACACTATTGCCTTATTCTGCAGAATAAGAGATAAAATACACTGTTGTCCTTTAAAGATACTACGCCTGAGGGATGTTTGTCACACGCCATAGATAACAAAGACAACATTTTGAATTATAAACAATGCCTATGTCAGGCATTGCCTAAGATTATTGTGAATTATAAACAATTTGAATTATAAGACAAACGTTGAATAATAAACAATGCCTATGTTAGGGCATGCCTCAGATTATTGCCTTGTTGATTTTTTTTCATTGTCAGTTTACTGTAAACTGGGTAAACTTGGGTAAATTTCAAAACTTATAAAACTTGCAAAACTTATTTTGAGGAAGAAAAAAAATCAGTTAAGTAGTGATTTTCTAGAATTAAGCATCAAACTCGTCAAGGCACAGGCAATTTTGAGGAGTGTATACTCTGAAATCCTAGGAAAGGCACAATGAGAAGTTTTTAATTAGGGTCTGAGTAATCATTTGATTGAGAAATACTTATTCTGGGATATTTTTGGATAATTAAATTTGGGGAAGGAGAAAGGCAGAATTGTGAGGATAATTCTAGGAGGGTCAGAAAAGAAGCAAGCACTTCATGGGTAAGGAGATCTCCCCTGAATTCTGGTAAATGTGCTGCTAGATGAGCTGCACCTGTTGGACAGACATGAGCGTCACTTGTCTTGAAGAGAAATCTACAATGCGCCCTATGAGGACTAGAGGTTCTTAAAGTGGCTTTGATAATCCTGCCCTGAAGGGCACTTTACTCAAGAAAGTTCTACACTGTTCAGGAGGGGAAAAATGCCCTGTACACCCCTTACTCTCTGCCCCTGTAAGAATGGCACCTGCAAATACCTTGCACAAAGACATGTTAAAGGGGCTAGTACATCAAGTTCAAGAAAAAAGTGTGTTCTATCTTTTGTTCAGAAGTTGACATGCTGAAAATTTTTGAAGAAATTCATGATTTTTTTCTTCTAAAATTGTTGATTCATGAGAAGGGACACAAAGAAAGGTGCTTCAAGGGGGATGGGAGGAAAGTCTGGCCTGCTGAAGGAGGAAGTCTGGACGGCCAGATGGACCAATCACCACTCAACAAGGGAAAGAACGTAACCAATGACCAGTGGAAAGAGAAAACAACTGATGACCAATAGAAAAGGGCATTACTGCCTGAAGGCCCAGAGAGCCAATGAAAGACTTGCAACCAATTTCGAACAGAGCAAAAGAGGGCGTGTCTACCACTGCAGGCCCTAGGGCTCCCCTTTCTCTCTCTTCTCCTTCCTGCGTAGAACTTTTTCCATGTCTCTCTGGAAGTGCTCACAGTTTTCTCCTTGTTCCACTGAAAATTGGGCAGGTCACTCTTGCTTTCTGTTCGCCCTGCCTGTGCTGCTCCAGCTTTATTTTCTTTTTCCACTCACTTTTGCTTTTGATTACTGCCATGCCTTGGTTGGACTTCCTAGCTCAGCTGAGTAATTAAACCAGGTCAATGGTGTTCTGGGAATTAACTCTTATATATACACAGTGAGTGTAGGTTTCAACATATTTTGTATTGGATAAAGAGTTCTCAGTGGTTCAGCCTTTACACCATTTGATTTATCTGCAGCTTTATAGGATATAAATGTATCTTGCCTGGATGAAAGTAACAGCCAAAATAAAATACAAATCACTTTATAGATCAGTGCTTTTAGTAATATAGTTTATTTACTGAGGAACATAAAATATTCTCTTTCAATGGAATTTCATCAACGTTACTATAGTTGTATAAATTTGGGAGCATGAAATACATATATGCTAATCACACTATATTTAATAAGATTTCTGAGTTTTGGTATTTTTTTCAGGAAACATGGCACATTTTTCTTCAAAATGTCTTAACATAGCAATAGTTAATACTCAAGGAATACTTTGAAAAGTATAATAGTTGCTGTCATTACCTTTGATTCATAATTGCCAATAACATCTCTTCACCCAAGTAAAATCATTCTAGGTGTCGTCTCCACAATCCCTCTGTTTCCACTGGAAGGAAGGCGTGTTCGACAAGGAAATTATTAGCTTAGTTTATTGCAGGCTTTGGTGTTCATGTTCCAGCTTATATTTGCTCAGTGTCTATCGGGTAAAATGGAAGAAATGACCCTAATGTATGTAAGATGAACATGGTCCTCAGGAAACCCCATCATGAACTCAAGGGCCACCAAGCTTAGAATGGGTCACTTTCTATTTGTTAGTCCTGTCATTTTTGCAGAAGTTTAATTTAAATAAAGTAGGTATTATGAAAATATTTAGCTCCAAATAGAATGCTTGCTTTATTACAGTATGAGCTAGAAGAAATTTTTAAAGATTTTTTTTATATAACATTTAAAGATAAGTATTTTGTCTGGAACAAAAATATTTGTTGAATAAATACATAAATAAAACATTCATTTCAGAAGTGAACCGCCTGTTTTTATTGACATGTTTGAACTAATATAGTGAGGTATATCTGATACTAGGGGGAAGAAGAAGAGGACTGATGGCTCATGAAAACCTTGTCCCATTAGGAAGTAAACTACTGTCATCTAGGAAGTGAATAAACTATTTTGAATTAAGAAGAATGAGAGTGAAAGGAAGCAGAGAGAGTTGCTACCCCTTAGAAAGAATGACTATTTCCTGGTACTTTCTGACTTGAAGACTTTTCCCACACTTGAAACTCTGGAGACATTAACAAAAAAACAACTACTCATTATTAAATTTACATATCTTTAGAGGGAAGTGTAGGGCACCCTCAGGTCTTCCCAGGTGTGGCCTAATTCTGGGCGAGTCTTCTGTGCTACTCCCAAGGTGTTTGAAATGATGTTTTCTAAAGGCAATGCTCCTTAATTTTCCCTCTTCATGAAACAAAGTATGAAATCCGGTAGTCAGACACATTCCGCCCAATTCAGACATATGTTTAAACACCAGAAGGAACACTACTAAATGAAACTTCATGAAAATGACCAAAGTATACATACAGAATGATTGAGTCCTCAGAGTTTGGTACAGAATTTGGAGATGAAAAGGTAAAAATTTGAAAATCAACCTGATAACTCTATCTGGATAATTAGGGACCAATTACCTTAGTGGCAGCAATGTAGAAAATGTCAAGATTGACATAATAAGGATGGGAGAATATTAATGGACCACACTTGTACTTTTCTTATGTAAACTAAAAAAAAAATAAAAAAACTTAAGGCTCCCCCTAAGTGGCTAACCGACTGGACCTCCTCTTGGCCAAGAGGACCCTAAAACTGAGTCTCTAGCCATAAGAAAGATCAGGCAAGCCTCTTTATGACCCTTCCCCTTCTTAGAAATGTCCTTTGTGACTCACTAACAGACCTGTGTCATTGCAAGACCTAGCCTCAGTATGCATAACAAACCACTTGAGTCTGTCAGGTACTTTGCCTCTATTAACAGACCATTATCTTAAGTTTTCCTTTTCACTGACTCCTGGTCTTTTAGACAAAACCCAATTCTTTCAGCCAATTGTCAGCTGAAAATTCTTTAAGCCCACCTATCATTTTTAAGCCTCCCCCACTTCCAGAGGTCTCAGTGTTTGGGGCCTAACCAATGTATACTTTCCATCTATTGATTTATGATCTCACCTGCAATCCCTGTTTTCCTAAAATGCATAAAACCAAACTCGCCCCACCACTGTGAGTCCTTGGTCAAGGTTTCTTGGGTGTGGCTCCAGGTCATGGTACTTAAATTTTGCTCAGAATAAACTTCCTTAAATTATTTTACTGAGGCTGGGCCTAGTGGCTCACACCTGTAATCCTAGCAGTTGGGAGGCTGAGATGGGTGGATTTGCCCTGAGCCCACAGGTTCGGGATTGGCCTAAGCAAGAGTGAGACCCTGTCTCAAAAAAAAATAGCTGGGTGGCAGGCACCTATAGTCCCAGCTACTTGAGAGGCTGAGGCAAGAGGATCACTTAAACTCGAGAGTTTGAGGTTACTGTGAGCTATGATGCTATAGCCCTCTACAGAGGGCGACAGCTTGAGACTCTGTCTCAAAATATATATATCTTATATATAGAATATATATTCTGTCAACATTTCTTGAAGTCTGGAATTCTTCAAGTTCTGGTCTTTCCATCTCCATAACTGTAGCTGTGCATTTTACTGGACAACAAATATATGTCCTAGAATATGCACAAAATGTGGAGGACATGTATAATCCTAGCCCCTGACTTAAATGTATCTCCATCCTGAATAGAAGGAAAGAAAGCAAAGTGTTGAACTTCTACAATCCCTTCTGTATCCTGGCTGGGGCAGGATAACTTACTCCTCTTTGATGGTTTAAAATTATTCTGCCTTTGCTCTCAACTTCAAAATTTACTTGGCATATATTCCATTTTTAAGTTTTTTCTTAACTGCACTTAGGGCTTGTACTCATCGACAATATGGCTGTCGATGTTAACAGTTGACAGCTTAATGTCTTAGCCTTCCAGTGGAATTATACTTAAACAAAAGATTACTGTGGACATCTTTCTAAAAACTGGAGCAAATCCCTACCATTTCAATTATGGGTTTCATCTTTATCAGGACAATAGGGAGGGATATGAGCTTTTTTAGAATTTTTCCATTCACTACTTCCTGTATCCTATGAAAATGCTGATCTTTATCACAACTTAGTATCCACCCAGAAACATTTTCTTACACAACACCTGAATAATGCAAACCCTTTCACATAAGTTCCACCATGTTAAAATTCATGCCGAATTCTGCCTTGCCATCCCTTTGCAATAGAAGAGTAATTTTTACAATAAATCATCCTTAAAGTTTAAAATTCTCAAACTCTAAGTTTTTAATGAAGGCTATATTTCATCTTCTAAATGATGCCTTCCCAAAATTTCTTTCTCAAATTTTTATTCTACCTGTTACCCATTACTTTAGCATTTCATCCCAGCTTCAAAACATGTAAAAATTTAATAATATTATGCTCTGTATAATGTTGTTTTATGTTCCAAAATTCTGATTCCTATGCGTATGTATGAAAATATAAAACAAGATATGGCAGAGGAAAAAATTATTTAAAATACCAACTGGACACTTGCTATAAGAATTAGTTTTCTATGTTTCAGGTATATTACAAATGTTTTAAATTTTAACCACATAACCACTACAGAATTATCTATATTCTACAAATAGGAAAATTGAAGTTCACAGAATTTAAGCAAAATTTTTAAGGAATCTCAGTAAGTGACAAACTAGAGATTCAAATCCAAATCTTTCCTACTTTATGGCAAAAATTAAGATTTTTCAAGAGCACTAATAATTTATAATTTGCTCATCTGAAGTGAAAATAGAGGGGCTATGGTCAAAAGAGCTAGACAGAATACACCTCTGTTAATCACACTTTCAATAATCAATGAATTATTCTTTCATCATGTATAGTACATATGTCATACACATATATAATTTACTAATTAGTGTTTTTAAGGTAACAAAAATAATCATTTTTTTAAATTAAAAATCACACAAATCAAACATCTTACTTCATATCAAACTTTATTCTTAATTTCAAAAAGGTAATTACAGAACAGGGGTGGCCCTCCCAGCACAGCTCTGTTCTCCTCACGCGGGCCTTGTGTACTCTGGCCCAGGTTATTGGCAAAGCCTTTAAGCAATATGTGTGCTTACATCTCTGACTCAGAAAAGACATGTGTGGATAGTGAAACACCTCTATTTTATACTCAGAAGATCAAATAATGTACCTGACCTTCTCCAGACTGCCATCTCCATCAATCTGTGCATTGCAGGATTTCGGACAGAACTGACATTTGTGATTAACAGCATTCTATAAATGAAGAATCTTATATGAACAAGTAGTTTGTTGTGTATTTCTCAGTTCAGTAATTAACAAGTTTATGAGGAAATTGAACTGACTCACCCTTATTTTTTCTTGTCCTGGGACATGATCTCACTGGAAAGGGAGGTGGTGAACTTCGGTGCTGCTCACCTCTTCTAACCCAATCTCAAAAGCTAAAATAAAAATATGATTTTTTGGATAATGTATTCAGTCTTCTTTCCTTCCTTAGGTCATCTAAGGTCATCTATATAGATAACAATTACATTTTGTATTGTCACTGTTACTATTTTTCATACTAAATATTTTTTACTTCTTAGTCTACTATAATTTTTTCTATTTTATACTCAAGTATTACATACATAAAATATATCAGTGTATCATAACATACCCATGTATATGTAACATATGTGTATATATGCATGTGTGTCTGTATACACATAGGGAGATTCTTATAGAATCTTATAGAATCTTCTTCTGGCATCATTTACTTGCCTAGTTGGCTGACTCTTTTTAATTAAATCTGTGTTTTCCAATTTGCTAAAAATGAGCCTAAGTGGTTCTTAAGCACAGTGTTTGTTCAGATAATCAGGTTCATCCACCCACAAAATCTTTTCAAGGTATCATTCTATTGCCTTCTATACACTTGTCTTATGTCACAGTATCCTTCATTCTTACCGGTGCTCTGGTCTTTGATAGAACTTTTTTTTTTTTTGTAAATTCTATTACGAATTTGTTAATTGCAAATGATAGTCTAGGAATATTAATATGTACACAATAATAAATGAAATTATAGTGAAGTAGTTTGGAAAAAAATCACAAAATTAAAATTTTTAAATCTGAGTCCTTAAGTACGTTGACTCTAGAGTAAAAAAAAAAAAAAATCCCTGCTTTGAATTCTAGATCTGCCATTTTTTTTTTTTTTATTAAATCTTAGCTGTGTACATTAATGCAATCATGGGGTACAATGTGGTGGTTTTATATACCATTTGAAATATTTTCATCAAACTGGTTAACACAGCCTTCACTGCATTTTCTTAGTTATTGTGTTCAGACATTTATACTCTACACTTAGTAAATTTCACATGTACCCTTGTAAAATGCACTGTAGGTGTGGTTCCACCAATTACCCTCCCTCCACCCATCCTCTCCCTTCCCCTTCCCTCCCTCTCTTCTTTGATAGAACTTTAAGTAGTTAATTTCCATTTTAAAATTAGTCTTTTGCAATAATCTGATAAACAATGTTTATTGTGATGATTTACTTTATTTTCTATAGTAACCATGGGAAAAAAAGGACTCAAACATGCCTGTCTTAAGTTTTCTTTAGACACAAAACAATACCTCAGAATATTAGCATATGAAGAAGTCTGTAAACCCCTTTCTGCCCCCAAGCAAATTAATGCTGAAACTGGACTGTACTCAGTCTCCTCGTTGAACACAATGGGCATGTTTGTGAAAATTGTGGTGATTTATTGCTAAAATGACAAAAGAGAAAAGTAGAGATGAGGCAGAAAAAAATAAAGCAAACATTTTATAATTTATCAAATTTGAGTATGACCTTAACTGTCTGTAATTAGGGAAAAAAATCAAAGCACACAGAAGGGGAGGAATGACGTGCGCTGAGGTAAAGTGTGAGCTTACTTGGTCAAAAAGATATCAGAACTCTTCAGTTTATAGAAACATGCTCTGCACATCTAACAATGACATAATTTTAACTACCTAATATTGCAAATTATCTGGTCCATTACAATTATAGTGAATTGAACAATATCAGTTATATTTACACAATAATACATCCCTATATAATATATATCATTTTAATAAAAAACAATGTATTCTGTTTCATTTAATTAAAACAGTTCCTTTGTTTCTGCAGTGATTATTTATTTTTACTAAGAAATACACATATGTAGTTGAAACAATTGGTAAAAGTAATGCCTTTTTTGTTCATTTGAAAATGTGAGAAACTTATGTGTGCTAATTTACAGCAACTTCACTTGTTTAGTAAAGAATAAAAATTTTAGTTTTTTATTAAACTACCCAGCGATTTTAATTTAATTTAAATATCTAATGCTTAACTTTATAATTTCAACAAATTATTTGTTTGTAGACAAAGTTTCAAAAGTTCAGAAACTTTTTATAATTTAGTAAGAAATAAAAATATACCTAAGTCTTCTCTTGATTCTAGCTCATTTTTGCTCATGTGTTAGGAGGATATTGTTCACTCTATTGTGGTTGTACTCCACTCTTATGGGAAGGTCGATTTTCTATGAGTTGTACTGATTGTACCTGAACCATAAGTGTCATTAATCTGGATCATTATACATCCTTCACCTCATTGCTGACTCGCTAAATGAGCCTAAGCACTACTCCCACTCACTTCATTGTCATCAGCTATTGTATTATCTTTTTACAATGTTCCCTGTGCATACAGCAAATGTAATGGTGGTTAGGAAACAACAGCAACAACCGAAAAACTTTATGGTTTTATTTCAAATATTTTTAAAGCAACTAGACCTTCAGATCTCAGTGACATCTTCTGTCTCCAGGTGATTGCTACAGGATAATAGACTGTGACAAACTTACTCTTGAAACAGGAAATATAATGAGAACAAGGAAATCAGAATGACAAAGCCAGTCTGATCCTCAGGCTCCTGGCTGTATGAGGCTCTTGAGATTAACCAAGCAGATTTGAATTATGAGTTACAAAGTTATCGCTTGTGGTCGACTAATGCATCTGCTTTGTCTTTAACCCTTCTTTATCCCTCATCCATCATTCTCCATTTTGGGAACAGAAAAATCAGTGAAGAAATTCAAAGTGGTATTTAAAATAACTCATTATTTTTCTTTAAATGGAGATTGTTCTAAGGATTTTCAGGGATGGTAGCCTAAATGCTTAAAAATAAGACTATATCTTCTCCATTAGTTTACTTATTTATTTACTTATTGCAAAGCAAGCATTAAGGCATCAATAATTGCTAAACAATGTATTTGATAACTTTTTCTATTTTAAAATTATATATTTTTAAAATTTGTTTAAAAATAACAATTGTAGTAATGTATTTATTCAATAATTACTCTAGGCAAGATGGTATTCTCAGTGTATTTTTTTTTCCTACTATTATTGTGGCTAAAATCCATAATATGAGGCTTTCTCCCTTAACAAATTTTTATGTACAAAACACAAGATTGTTGTCTATAGGCACACATTAAACTGCAGGTCTCTAAAACTTATTCATCTTTAATAACGGACACTTTATATCTACTGAAAAATGACTTCCCATTTCTCCTTCCCCCAGGCTCTGGCAACCACCATTCTAATGTCTGTTTCTAGGAATTTAGCTATTCTCAAAACCTCAAACAAACAGAATCAAAAATCATAAAGACAGTCAGAAAGAGAGGAAAAGAGACAAAAAACTACAAAACACATAGAAAATAGTAATTATTAATAATTCCTGTAAATATAAATGGATTAAATTCCAGAATAGGCAAGTGGATAATGAAATATGTCTTAATAGCAAACTATCTACAAGAGACAACTCACTTCTGAATCAAAGAAGCACATAGGCTGAAAGGAAAGGTCTGAAAAAAAAATATTCTATACAAATGACAACCAGAAGAGAACAAGATTAGTTCTAATTTTGTTGTGCAAAATAGACTTCTAGGCAAAAACTGCCACAATACAAAAATAAGGTCATTACAGTGTAATAAGAGGAACAATTCATCAGATGATCCACCAACTTTCAATGTATATGTACTCAACATCGCAGCACCTACATATATAAAGCAAACACTGTCAGACCAAATAGGAGAAGTAAAATAATAGAAGGAAACTTTGGCATCCGACTTTCAACAATGAATACAACATTCAAAGAAATCACTGAGAACAAAGCAGACCTGAGCAACACCATAGACCAAATGCATTTAACGGGCATGTACAGAGCATTACCCCACGCAGGAGCAGAATCGCATTCTTCACAAGCACTCAGGACGTTTTTCAGAGTAGATTACATATAAGTTCACAGAACAAGCCTGAAAATTAAGTATTTTTTCCAAGAAAAATGAATTGAAACCAGAAATTAATAGCATAAAGAACACTGATAATTGTACGAATGTCTACAAATTAACATACTCTTTAAAAAGATCAAAAAGTAGGTTAAAAAAATCTTGAACGAAACTGCACATGCACCCTGATACATTTGTACAAATAAAAATACCTTGAAACAAATCAAAAGAAAACTTATGGGATGCAATACAAGTAAAAAGGGAAATTTACAGCACTAAATGTCTACCTTAAAAAAAGCAAACCTCTTTAACTCATTCTAATTACAAACAGTAGATTAGGTAACAAATATGAAATTACTTATGAGGAAACTGGTTATGCAGGGAAATTAGTTATGCAGGTCACAGGGATCATGGAAAAGTTAAATGACAAAATTCTAGGAACCTAATTCCCCTGAAAAAGACTACATATTTAGAGCAGAAACATGTCCATTAGAAAGAAGAACCAGTGCTTGAGTAATAAGAGAATTTCAGTAATAGTCAGTCAAATGATGAGGAAAATGGAAAATCAAATCATATTTGGGATAGCTATTTTAATATGTGTTGCGTATGTTGTTGTTGTTCTTACATATTTGGTGATTAAAGATAATTTTTAAGCATTGTTAGAGAAAGACATCAAGGCCAAGAAGTAAATTTACCCATGAACAATTTGGAAATGTTGATATTTACAAACCACTGACAGCTATAGATCATATCTAATACAATTACACCATTGAGAATAGATGTTAAGAATGATCTGATATATACTAGTTTATTAGAATCCTTCATAAAGTTTCAAGAAAAAAGATAAAATACCTGGAGAGATAAAAGGCACATTTTTGACACGTAAACTAAAATTTATTGAATAGTTACGGAGTCCGTGAGAGGATGACAAATGGACATTGGTTAGACCACATCATGACAATAAAACTATGACCCTAAATCTGCAGCAATTTTTTCAGAAAGCCACATCACAACTGGGCAGCAATCTGTCTAGAATAACAGGACTGCTGGCTTCCTTATTTCTTGACCTGGTTGTAAGTCAGGACTGACCAGAAAAAGCCAGACGTACTCTTAACCTAATACAAGCTTCTAGACAGCTCACCTCCAGTTTCCCCTTGCCAACAAGCTCCAATCAGAACACACCTGTAGCCCATTTATTTATTGATTTATTGGTTGGTTCAGTCTGAGGCTTCTCCACTCACCTGCCTCTTCCATTTTCTACCAGTCATGACAGCGGTGCTTACCCTCTTGCTATAACAGCTCTGAATAAAAATCCTCTGCTTGTTCTCTTCATTTATTTCCATATTTATGATCGACCATTTCATCTAGTAGCTTAGCTTTAAAAACTATTATAGTAGTAGGATTTGGGCATAGATATTACGAAAACCAGTTAACTTAATAAAATGAAATCAATTGTGTCCACATAGTAATTTAATAACTACCGCAAGGAATTACAGGCATTTGCCAGAGATCATATTTCTGGTTGAATCATAAACATTTTAATTATTCCACTGTATGTTTAGACAATCCTGTCCTTTAGTTTTAAAATTGATTTTGAAGAAGAGGTTTTTTCCCATAGTTATTTAAATGGTTTTGAATTAACCTGTGCTTTGTCATGCATAAGTACCAAATATAATGAACCCTGCCATGCAAAACATTTAGAAAATAGACAATTATATGTGATGTGTTTTTGTCAAGAAGATATCCTACTTTCCCTATACTGCATGTAATTTAATTCATCTTTGATGATTGAAAAGGCATTTCTAAATCATGCATTCTTTCAGGAGTCATGACAAAAATGTTTTGACTGCCATTTCCAATAGTTGCATACAAGTATAACAAACATAAAAAATGTATAGGAATACCTGATACAGAAAGGGGATGCATGCTTTTTGTGAAGCCATAGCTAAGTTACCCGGCAGTTAGAAGTCAATATCCAAAGAAGGCACAACAGTGCTTTAAGCATCACTAAAGGTCACTATACAGTGATGTATCGAAACCATTTCAGGTTAAAAATATCTATATCAACTTCTCAGCATGTGTATGAAGACGAACTGGGAGGGTGAAACCAGATTAAGCAATGCTCATGACCCCATGACAGTATCACCCTGAGAGCCACTATCATAATTACGTAGCTACTATAGCTTCTCAGTGTATAAAAGGACAAGAAAATTGTCAGTAGGATGTGATAAATGAGTGCTTTTTTTTTGCAGGTTACTTTATGAGAAACAATATATATTTTGCCTATCTTAACATAAGGAATATTCCATTTGTAAGAAACATAATTGAATTATTTTGACAAGTACTAGAGTTTACTTCTCATTTTCACTAAAGATGCAAAATAAAAAGACATAGTGGAAAACCTCATATTTAAACAGTGTCAAATACAAAAAGGAAAAGCAGAGCATAAGTTTTTACATCACTGAACCACAAAATACAAGTGCCCTCTCTCCTAGGCAATTGCTAGACCTCAGGCATCACATAAAACCAGACTGTGCTCCTTAAATCTCAGTGTTTCTCCACTGTAAGAAACACTATTCAAACCAGCAGAGAAGCAGCCCTCTCAAGCTGAATTCTGAATGACATAAACATGAGATTACATTCAGGGACATTCATTTTATAGTACAATATATTGTTTTAAACATAAGCTCCCCATGAGAAAACACACATATTGTATAATTCTCATTAAAACGCCGTTGCGTATATAAACAAGAGTCGGAGGCCACATTCTCACAGGATTTGATAATGGAGAAAGGACGAAAGGGCAGGGGTCAAATATGTGAGAGGGGATTTTTATGGTTTAGCAGGGAAATTAAAATTTACTCTATATGTAAATGTGCTGATTGAAATAGTAAAGTTTTACTGTCAAATAAATATAGCTTAGTAGTGCTAAGCAAATAAATGTGAAAAAAGTGTAACTATGACATCTCTCTTTTCCATAAAACCCATTAACAACAGGAGATTTATCATGCAATATTTTCTAAAAGCAGCACGTTTGTACAGGGTGGGCTCTATAGGTTGCCTGAATCCTGTTTCCTTTTTCTCTTTCTAGGCACATTGTAAAATGACACATTACAGCCTCCTCGATTTCTGGCCAAAGAGATGTAAGCAAATATAGCATTTGCCACTTCCGTGTGGGGTCTCAAAAATACTCTGTGACCTCCCCAGTTGTGTTCTCAGGCCATAGGGAGCCTGGGGACTCTGTGCTGAGATGACGGATCAGAGGACAGCAGCCTTCTGAGCGGTCTCTGAGGAGCATGCAGCAGGTGGGAGAAACAAAACCTTTTTGTTTAGCTGCTGAAAAATTAGAATTATTATGTTACTGACACGTAGACTCATGTATCCTAAAATTAGATCATTAAAACTTTTACTTTGCACACTTGCTACTTCCTCCAAATAGTAAGGTATTTCATATCCTCATGTTATTTTAACATGTAACATTCATATTAAGTTATAGTTAGATGAAACTCTGAAAATAGGAAATTCCTTTTCTAAACTCTGAAAATAGGAAATTCATTTTCTAAATTCATTTATGCATCAAAATATACCTATCTACCTAGGAAGACTGGTGGTTTAATGAAGTAAAACTGTATTTTGCTAAATTATCATCTAGAGATACTTGTGGCAAAATATTCAAAGATAATTTGCATGGAAAAATTTAAGAAATTGTCCATAATGTGCATGGAAATAAAAGTGACCAAGATAATTCTTATATATTTTAAAAATCCTTATTTTCAGGCTCTGTGAGCACAGAATAATTCACGTTAAAAATTAAAACATGAAGGCCAAGTATGGTGGCTCAGAGCTCACACCTATATTTGATCACTTTGGGAGGCCTAGGTGGGAGGATTTCTTGAGCTCAGGAGTTTAAGACATGCCTGAGCAAGAGCAAGATCACTGTACTAAAAATTAAAAAAAAAAAATTAGCCAGGTATTATGGCTGTAGTTCTAGCTACACTGGAGGCTGGATCAGGAGGATCGCTTGAACCCAAGAGTTTGAGGTTGCTGTGAGCTAGGCTGCTGCCATGACACTCTAGCCTGGACAACAGAGTGGCACTCTGACTCCGAAAGAAAATTAAAACACAAGGAATACACTAGTGACCTGGGAAAGGTAGTGGAAACTGTTATAAATTGGAGACGTAAAGGAAAATCAAAGTCTTCAAGTACATTAAGTTCCTTTTCTGTAATTTAAGGAATGCATGAGTCTTCTGAGAGTGTCTATACTGTAACAGAAAACCTGACTTCAGTAGACTGAAAAATCATTGTTTCAAAATTACACCCCTGACCATAACAGCCCCAGCTAACTTCTGAACCAGCTCTTTTTCTTTGTAGACAGCTTCCTTCTATTGAGCCATGAGAACTGAAGGACTGCCATGGGCCTGGAAATGTGCTTGGCGCCACTGGATTTACTCCTCCCCCCATTTAATTACTACAAAACTGTGGCTGCCAGGCAAAGTAAGAGATAAGTTTGCCTGAAGTCCTTTATAGTATGTGTGCATTATCAATTGGAGGTAGCACTGTAATATGATCTTTAAGAGACATTAACAGAATTCTGATCTGTTTTATGTTAGTTTTTAAATTATAGGAGATGAGATTCTAAAGCCTGCATGAGATAAGAAAGGTAATGACGTTCAGTATTAAAAATTCATCAATTTAAAATATGCATTAAGACATATAAGCAAACTGACCCAATACAGTTAGACTCATCTGAAGTTCAATGTTAGTTTCTGGCAGGCATCACAACTTGACTACGAGTGTCCTAACTTCTGAGCCAGCTCTTTTTCTTTATAGACAGCTTCCTACTATTGAGGGTATTGTAATTTAATCATTTTTGTATGTACCAGATGTGGTAAGTTCTACATTTTAATTCAAACTTCTTTAATAAGATACTTTTCTTACATAAAAGTAGTGGGAAGATGTCTTTTTATACAGAAGGTTTCCAAAAGTAAAGATTTTATTTGACCACATAAAAAAAATTGGTGATCAAAATGCCTTAACTATAAAATGTGTGTTTAATACTAATATTCGTGATATTATCATACATTTCTTTTCCTAAACGCAGCTCCAGTTTTTATTTAGAAATGATCATGTTATCCAAAAAATAACATTATGCCCTACCTAATGACATCTTCTAATAAACAGTGGGATTGTTTTTCATCAAGAGATCAACTTGTTTGGAAATAACTCCTTTTAAACTAAAATAATATGTTCATGACTTGCAAGAAGGAAAACAATCTGGTTTGAATATTTTATTCAATTTTATCCATTGCAATCCTTGAGCAAGATTGTGCATGGGGAGGGAAATAAATAAGTGAATGAATGAGTGAATACATGTGTTCCAACTTCCTTTTAATCATTTATTAAATAATATGGACTTACACTTAGAAAAGGAAAAACTAGCATATTTGTTGAAGGATGGAAGTTCAAGAATGGTAGGTACTGTGGACTAAATGTGTCCTTCTCCCACAAATGTGTATGTTGAAGCCCTAATGTCCAGTGGGATGGTATTGGAAGACGGGGCCTTTAGAGGTGATTAGGTGTAGATGAAATCATGAGAGTGGAGCCCTGTGATGGAATTAGCGCTTTTATAAGAAGAAGATGAAGTGAGAGGTTCCGTTGTGTATTGTGGGAGGACCCAGCATGGACCTACTATCCATACAGAGCCTTCCCCATGCTCCTTGAGTGTTGGCACCTTGTTCCCGGCCTTCCTAATCTCCAGAACTGTGAGAAATAAACATCTGCTGTTTGAGCAGCCTGTACGTTGTATTTTGTTACAGCAGTCTGAACTAAGGTAGTGGGGAACGTTCAGATAACCCTCTGCTATTTTAATAATTATAGTTTCACATTACTAAACAAAGTTTATTGGTTATCAGAGAAACTGTAAATAATGGAGGGAACTGTTAATATGACAGAAGAGTGAAGAAGGAGAAATATCACTCTTTTCAAAATACGAAAAAAGAGTTTAGAACCTGGAAGATCCAAAAAGTGATTTGATATGAATCTGTGAGAAATTTAAATGTAAGTTCCTTTTAAAAGGTGTATGCTGGGCTCAGCACCTGTGGCTCAACAGGGTAAGGCACCAGCCACGTACACCTGAGCTGGTGGGCTCGAATCCAGCCCGGGCCCGCCAAACAACAATGACGGCTGCAACCAAAAATGGCCGGGCATTGTGGTGGGCACATGTAATCCCAGCTACTTGGGAGGAGGAGGCAGGAGACTCGCATGAGCCCAGGAATTTGAGCTTGCTGTGAGCTGTGGATGCCACAGCACTCTCTCCAGGGTGACAGCTTGAGGCTCTGTCTCAAAAATAAAAATAAAAATAAAAATAAAAGGTGTATCCTGGAATGTTAACACCCTCTGACAGCTATCCAAGAGAGTTTTCTCTGGCCAAGTAGTGTGAAAAATTGTGGGAAAAAAATTCACATAATTATTCATTATGTGAACTGCATAATCCAGTATACCTATACCAAAAATGATATAAAAAGTCCTGTTAAAAAACACACCTGAAGACTTGGGAATTTCTGAAGTGGGCTAATGGGCACAATGGGAGGGCATTCAGCGTGCTCCATGAAGAAGGCTCAACTGCAACTGGAACCTTATCTCAGAATTGAGAACAATCTAACCTGGAAATTTGTACCCTCATATTAATTTGAAATTTAAATCAAATATCCTGAAATAGATATTATTTAGTAGATTATTAAATATATAAATGTACATATGTATATATGTCAGTCCTAAATATCTGAGCTCTGCAAGTCCATGGATTCAACCAACTGGTGATTGAAAAATTCAGGAAAAACAATAAAATATACAACAATAATAAGGAAATACAAGTTTAAAAACAATACAGTATGGTACCTATTTAACATTGTATTATGCATTGTAAGCGATCGAGAGTACACTGGGATGTGCAGGTAGGTTAGATGGAGGGATCGAGAGTACACTGGGATGTGCAGGTAGGTTAGATGGAGGGACTTGAGGATGGGAAAACTTTTGTATCCCAAGGTCCTGGAAGGAACTCCCCACAGATAACACGCGATGGCTGATATTCCTTTGTTGGTTTGTTTGTGCTGTATTTTTAGTGATCCCCAAATTGTTGGGTTTTTTTTCATAGTTGACATAGCTTTTCTTTAATTATCTCAGCTACTTTTAAATCTAACTTTTCTCATCTGCACCCCAGAAATTTTAACAATCATGCAAAGTGATTTTGCTTTACACTCACAGCAATCAACTTCAGTTAGACCCTTGTCTTTGTCTGACACTCCTAAAACCTATCCCTTGTCTTTCCCCAGTTAAGGAGAAGGAACATGTCAAGCATTCTCCTCTCTCCACAAACCTCTTCTGGCGTCTCCCCCACTCCTCCTCTGGCTACTGTGAGCGGTATATGAGCACCCCTGTCTCACCGTCCCCTCCTAAGCTGGGTGACCTCTCGTGACTTCCATTGGAAACCATCCTCTGTGGATTACTCAGTGACTATGTCCCTATGATTCCTACCTCTTTTTCCTTCTGCCCCATTAGTGGAAAATTTCCCTTTTATACCATTTCCAACAACATAAAAATATGATACAGAACTCTACACCATTAAAAAATAGTCTCCTTTGACCCCTCATTCCTCTTCAGTACCCACTCCATGTCCTTCCACTTAAAGAAAAATCCATCAAAGAGTTGACTATTCTTGTCCTCTCCTTAAAGGAGACCCTTTGGGGGAGTCTACGCAGAGAACCCACATGGACTTCTGACTTACTAGGTTGTGAAATAACATATGGGTGTTGCTTTCAGCTGCTAAATATGTGTTAATTTGCTACACAGCAGAGGAAAACTAATGCAAATGGGAAAGAATTATAGTCTTCAAAGATGTGCTCTTGGAGAAGGTGACTAGACAAATGATTCACAAAGGAGAAGGAGTACTGTTATGGGTGTTTGGGTAAAGAGTGTTCTAGGCAGAGAGATAGCCAGTGGGGGGGAGGAGAGGCAAAAGCCTAGCACTGTGGCTGGAATGGAATGGGGCAGAGAGTGGGACGAGAGGAGAGAAAACAGGGGAGGGGGTCCAGGCAGCTTCTACAGGGCCTGGGAGGTCAGGTCGTTGAAAAGACTTTGGTTTCCAATGGATGAAATGGGAAGCTGACACAGGATCTTTGAGCAGAGAAATGCCACGGTTGACATTGTACGTCCATTGTATCAGAGTTAGTTGCACAGGAGCGATAGCAGAAACAGGGAGAATAATTGCAGTAACCAAAACTTGAAGGAAACTAGAGTGGGAACACAGAAGGTGGAGACAAATGTGCTACATTTTGGAAAACGTATTGACATTTGAAAATGAACGAAAAACAAGTGGTTCACTGCAGTGAAGGTGATGCCTAAGTGGTGTTGCTTTGACCTGATGGATTTGTTGCAGGATTATGTGTCTGTGTGGCTGGGCTGCAGTGTACCCAGATATTTGGTCATACATTATTTTAGACATTTCCGTGAAGGTATTATTTAAATGAAAATAACATTTTAGTCCGTAGACATGGAGTAAAGTAGAATCTATTTACATGGGTGGGTCTCATCTAAACACTTGAAGATCTTAATAGAAAAATACTGACCTCCTTGTCTGAAGAAGGAATTCTGCCAGCTGATAACCTTCGGATTCCATGTGGCACCAAGTCTTCCCTAGGTCTCCAGTCTGTTGGCCAACCCTGCGAGTTCAGGACTTCCCAGCCTCCACAATTCCTTAAAACTCACACACACAGAGTAGAACCCCTGTAAGTTGACAACCCAAGGGACTGTGTCACATGTCACTTCTGACACCACTTGTCAGGGCCCAGGACTGGCCAGGTTTCGGGCCCATCTTAACTAGGTTCTGGACATGGACCACTGAATTACCTTGGTCAGAAACAGTTTCTCTTAGGTGCCTGAGGGCCATCTACTTTAGCTGGAGAAGGAGAGAGCGTCTTAGAGAGAGTGACGCAGTCTTTTTAGAAAGATAGTTCTTAGTCTTTAGCGGAGCTTAGTGATCTTCAGCAGAGAGACACCGTGCTGGCGTTCTGCAGGCAGCAGAGGAGACAGAGTCAGAGTGAGCGGTCTGTGATAGAATGCGCATGCTCCCGACTGCCTTCTCCTCCAGCCTAATATAAGGCTGATATCATGCTTCTTAACACCACAGGTGCAGAGACTGCCAATTCACCACTGCTCTCATCTCGTGAGCTCTCCTGCTTGTTAGCAGAGTTAAATCCCTCTCCATGCCCTTTCCACCCAGGTGTTCCATTATTGAGCGATACAGGTATTTTTTATAACTCTCACTCCTCCTAGCCATAGGCTATATGGGCTTCAACAGACTGTAACAAACTGATAACATGGAGGTGGTCAACATAAGGATCTAGGCCTCCTGCACTGATACAGAGACACATGGTGCATGTCTTGTCTATGGAAATTGGGTCAATTTATGGAGGTGGTGAATGCAGGGAGGTGGTCGATTCTGGAGGTTCTATTGGGTTCACATATATATGTTATATATATATATATGTGTGTGTGTAAATTATACAGAGAATATATGTAAAACACACACACACATCCTGTTCTATTTCTCTGGAGACCCATGACTAACAGAAGAATCATCTCTGATATACCACAGCCAAGTGGCATCTCGACGGGGTAGAAAGAGTAAAAACCTTACCCTGAGTTGTGTTTCTTAATTACTGAGTTTCCGCCATGTGTCAGACCCCTACTAGGACCCCAGAGATACAGAAGAGAATAGGAGAAAGACAAGGTCCTTGTGCAACTTTGACACTGCTCTGTTACTTTGGAAACACTAACAGCTCTAAGTTTCAGGTTCTTCATTAAAAATGGGCGTATGACTAACCTCATTTAGTTGCTAAGAAAATTAAATGTCACAGTGCATATAAAGTATCCAGTAATGTGCCAAGCTCAAAGTGGGCTCTTAATAAGTGACAGCATTAATATTACTGTCTCCACGCAAAGGGCATTATGTGGCTGTCATGACTGTTAATAGTACAAGTGATAATAATAGTAGAAGCGATAATAATAATTTATACTGATTTTACTCATGGAACATTTCAAGTACTTTCATATATTAATTCACTATTATGCCACTTGTAACCTGTATAGATTATTATGCTTCTAACATCAAGGGAAACGAGGAAAATTTTATATAATTTTATCTTAAATAAAGCTTAGGGCAGCATCAATCTGTGTCTGTAAATCCAGCATTCTGCATAGTATGGATGACATTTTATTGCCTGTTGCGATGTGGAATCACATAATTATTAAAATAATTATTGCATCAAAAATCAATAGAATGCAAATGGAAAATGATAAAAGGTACCGGGGGTACTGCCCCAGGGGCAGGGTCCTTTAAGACCTGCGGAACTGGCAGCTATTGGCTGAAGAAAAATACAGTTAAAAGCAATAGGAGATAAAGAGACAGGATATGCAAAATAAAGTGTTAAAAGGTCAGAACATAGGGGACTCCTGCTAGCTTGTGAGGTTCCAGTGCATGGCCCTGTTTGTTCCACCCAGCTTTTTATTAAAGGCTGTTTTCTCATTTAGCCCAGAGGGTAAGTGGAGGAAGGGACTAAAACCCTCAGCAGTTCTTCTGAGTGAGCATGTTCGTTCTCATTCTATCTATGATCATTAATTTTAAGGGCCTGGGCAGCCTTAAGGAATCCAGAACCTGAGTGTTGTGCTGGGGCAGCCTCCTGTCTCTGGTCACGCACACAGATCTCTTGGGTGAGGTTAGAGCCCTCTGGTTTTTCTGTTAGAGCCCTCTAGTTTTTCTGCGGTGGCATCAGGCTCCTGTGAATAATCAGTGGAAAAGAGGAATTTTCCCCTTATTTTCACCCAGAGGCATTTCTCACCGTGGTTCGTGTACAAGCCCTCCTGCCCATATTTCAGGGCTTGAGCTGTTCCCTTGATCTCTGCCCTGCCCATTATACAAATCTCCACAATGGGTATTTGCTTCTGGAAGGTTGTTGACTGTTGACTGGGCTGAGATCCCCTGGTTAATGTTCCCTCCCAGGCCTTCCACGCAGCTTCTGCTATGACCATTGTTCCTCGGGGTGTTTACAGACCCAGCAGGGGTGTTTCCAAGCTGTATTCCTTACAGGCAGGAAGGGATCCCTAGTAAAAGCAGGAACTACTCAGACAAGTAATTTAACTGCTAGTTTAAAAGTAAGCTAGGTAAACTGTTTTTATTCTGCCTTGCTTAGCTTATTTCTCTGTTTTCCCCCTTTTCTGGGGGTGTTTTCCTTTGCCAAAGATGCTGTCTTTGGTTCCCATTCTACCTGCATCAGGAAACATAATTGTTGTAAGAATATTTTAAGGAAAACTCATACAATCTTTATCATTTATCTTAAAATAAACTTAATAAACTGAAGTTTTATGCATCTTGGCACCCAAGTGTATACGTATATTATGTCTGTAATGAAATTTTATAAAATTTCATCAGAACAATGTCAGTCTTCCTTCAGTATTTCCCAAAGAGTTTCACACTATACAAAGCTATTTAATCATATTTTAGTTGTTTTCCAAAGAATAAACTTAATACTTTATTGGCAAAACCTAAGCTTGGATTGATAGTCATAAGAGCTACATATACCAAATATAGGTATCAGGCAAAAGGGTAAAGGGTTTCTAGTCACTGATCATGTAAACATCACTACTCCCATGAATATGATATCTTTTCTAATTGTTGAAATGAATGCATGGAGATCTGAAGAGGTCAGTTATTTTCCCTAAGGCTTTGCAGCTCGTATAGCCAAGCTAGTATTTGAACCCATGTCTGAAGATAACAAGTAGACTCCATAATTCTCAAGGTTTGTTTCATGAAAGGTGCTTGGCGTATTGTTTGAGTGCAGATTCCTAGAACAAAACCAGATCTACTGGATCAGAAGTTTTGAGAATGGGAAACAGGAATTTGTATCTCTAAAATATGACCAAGTTGTAGGTCTGGTGTCCGTTGTTGGGAATCTACAATTTGATAAACATTGTATTGTTTGTTAATTGAAACATTAAGGATTTTTTTTAAAAGGTATGATTTTTAAAAAGGTAAAAAAATAAGATTTTTTAAAAAGGTTCTTATTTTAAATCTTTATGAGTGGAAAAATTCAAATGATGTCCCTCTGATTGTATTAAATTTGTTTTACTATTTTTGGAAAGAAAATGCTGGACTTACATTGACGTGTTTCTCCTCGGTGTTAGGCAAGATTAATGCCACAGATCTAGCTCTTTTTTTTCTAAGTTCACCCTCTAAGGTTTTGTGGATGAGTGGGGCTAGACTGACCTGCTTCAGAATGACTTATTGGAACCTGAAAGAACACAGATGCCCTTGTGCATTCTTTTGAATGTTGAAGGTGCCTTTCTTCATTTATCTTCCAGGGCCATGTTTAAGTTCTAGTGTTCAAGGCTACTTACATCTAAATTCCCATGAGGCCTTCAAAATCTATTTGTGTTGCATGTGTATGTATCAGCGTATTTAACATGTTATCATTTATGGGAAAAAAAACTGGGTTTATATCCAAAAATTTATCTCTAAATTGGACATCTACCCCAAAGAGTTTGTGAGAGTGTTTAGGGTCTTATAAGAATAACTGGCGATTGTAGTGTTTTAGGGGTATGCCATTAATTGATTAGATATGCATTGCTTAATATTCATGGTAAGTGATTTATTTATCCTGAATCAATATTATCCCAGCTAATGTATTTAATTTGATGGGTGCCTGCACTAGGAATTACTTGATTAATGTCTGACTTTGTAGAATTTTTTTTGTATGTTAAATTTCTAGCTATTAATGATATTGGTGCAAGGAATTTTTTTTATTTTAAAAAATGAGACAGAATTTTATTTGTTTTTAATAAATAAATGATAGTATTTTCTTGTTTCAAAATAGTTTTCAATGTATTTTTTGTTTTCAAAAGAAAGTGGTGAAATTAATATTGATAAGTGGTACTTTTTTGCAATTAAAGGAACTGATATTCAGAGGATTTAATAAAATTTTTCCAAGATCACACAGCAGAAGGTGGAAACCAGAAGACATTTAGGTTTATAGACTCCTCGTTTAGTGGTGATTTATTAGTTTAACCCAACTGGCCTACGAGAAAATCTATTTCTAGAACATTTATCTATGTGTGCTGCTGTCTACCTACTTGGTACATTTTGGAGGGTAGTATGACACAGAAGTACCCAAGTCACTTCCCTGAAGGGTGTCTCTGAAATTCACACATGGAGTCACACTGTTCTGTCCTGTCTGGCATGGAAGTTGTGTTGACTGAAGAAAGTCTTGGGCACAAATTTGGGGCTCTGTTGAGTGAGTTTATGTTTGCAGGTAGGGTGGAGTTTATAGAGGCCACATTGCCTCTGGAGGACAGGCTGCAGCAGCCCTGGGGGGGGGCCTCTGTGTGCAGGTGTCGGGAAGGCAGTGAGCTCCTCCTTGGATGTGGGCAGCTCAGAGCAGAAGCTGACAGGTCCGAGCCACCCTCATTACTGTGTATGGCTGACCAGGGCCAGTCTAGTCCTCTCTACTGTAAACTGTAAACTGCTCCAGCTTCAGCTTACCTTCACGAGAATACCTGAGTGTTCCATAATCTTTACACTGTGTAATTGGTTGGTGAATTAATGTGAACATTCTTAGCATTCTCAAAATTTCAATTTCATGAATGTATAGATTAACATTACATTTCTGTTATCTTAATACTAAAACTTAAATGTCAACTGGAGAGAAATAGGAAAAGCAAATATTCAAATGCCAAAAAATGTTCAGACGTCTATTCTATAAAAGGTGATTGTAGGGTAGTTAATGAAATGTGCACTTGTTCTGTATTTGAGAGTAGAAAGTGAGACTCGCTCAGTTCTGGAGGCCACTAACCAGTCACTGGTCTTTCCAGGACTTGCAGAGAGGTCTCCTCAATAAGATGCTCTGTCCACTTTCTTTCCACTCTGGTGCTTCTCACATCGTTGTCAAGCTGAGTTATATTTTCAATAAAGTCACCAAAGCATTAAAATTCTAAAGCCATCTGTCACTACCCATGCTTATTTTTGTCAGCATCAAAGCTTTGCTTAAAAACATTCAGAAGCATGCCTGCATTCTCTCCTTGGGATCTGGAAAAATCAAGGACACTAAAGCCAGAATGCTGAGACTTGCATTACGCTTCATCTGTTTATAACACATGTGACCTTAGGCCACTGACATAGCATCCTTGGGCCTCAGGCTCCTCATCTATGAGAAGAAGAACATAATAATAATAGCTACACTGGTCTATTGTGAAGGATCAATAATGGTAAAAGTCAAACAGTGGAATTCAACAAATAGTAACCACATAGATGTGCTTCTTATAAATGTGAGATTGTATTGGACAACAAGAAAAATTGTGCATAGAAGATTATGGGAACTCATGGTCCTGACGGGAGCCAAACTGATCCCATTATTGGGCAGAACGCAGTTATTTATGAGACTTGAGTACCACTGCAAATTTAAGTACTTATTTGCTGTTTGAACTATGGAGTCTGTTTCCATGCATAATGTAGATGTCTTCCTTTAAATAATTTACCAGCCACTTTATTGTCTGAAAGGGAATAAAAAAAAAATGTGTGAAATACTAGAAATCCCATATATCGCTTCTACTTGAAAGTTTAAGACTAGTGATTTAAGAAATGTTTACTTCCTTTTTCTCTTGTGGGCATAATGCCTCCAGCTAGTGACCATTATGTTATTTTAAATTTTGTTTCCCGTCTTGGCACAGTGGCTCATGGCTATAATCCTAACACCCAGGGAGGCCAAGGGAGGTGGACTGATTGAGCTCAGGTGTTCGAGACCAGCTTGAACAAAAATGAGACTATTCTCTCCTATAAATGGAAAAGCTACCTGAGTGTGGTAGTAAACACTTGTAGTCTTAGCTACTGGGGAGGTTGAGGCAGGAGGATGACTTAAGCTCAGGAGTTTCAGATTGCTGTGAGCTAGGCAGAGGTTGTGGCACTCTACCAAAGGCAACAGAGTGAAACTCTGTCTGAAATAAGTACATATATTTTGTTTCCTTTAGAAAACCCAGGGCAGGGTTTCTTCACATATACAGAGGTGGAGAATAGCCAGAGAATGAAATTATTTACTCATTATCTAGTATAAGATCTCCCTAGAAGCCAGTTAGCCATTATCTTGGCATTAGGTTACATCACTTGAAGTTTCTATATCATTGAAGGATGTGGGCACAAAAACAAGTTGTAGAGTTGATGTAAAACTAACAAAGAAAAGAGTGGTTTGGAATAGTAAAATACAAATTCCTGGCCATGATCTAAAAGTCCCTATGTGATCCTTGCCTTTCATTCTAGACTAATTCTAAACCATTTGTATTTAGTCCACTCCAGTCCCATTGACTTTTCATCTTTTTTGGTAACATGTCACTTTTATTTAAATCTCAGAATTTTTTCACTTGGTCATCTATGTGTCTGGACATTTTCCTTCTGGATTGTCACAAATTTTTATCCTTTTTTGTATGCTATTCAGGTGTTTGCTGAGATTCAGTCTGAAACAGGTAAGCTCTAAAACCACGCTTCTCTTTCATGAGTTATGCAATCTGTAGTGCCATGCAGGCAGATACAGCTTTCTGTGAGGTCATGGAGTATGCTGACAGCAGAAGTATCATAAGTTAAGAAGGAAAACCCATGTCTGGAGTGTGAGTCCACTCCAGTGAGGAATAAAAAGGCCCAACATACTCTACCTATGGCCAGGTGTCTGTCTGCTCTATCTGGGGACGGTTCTGTGTCAGGCCCTCAGGACTCGATGTTGACCTCAGATGATGTTGACCTCAACATTGAGCCACATCCAGGTAGCTCAACAGTAGCCACATTCAGGGCTCAAGAGTAGCCAAGCCAATCTTGATAATAATAAGCCCGTGAATACTCTCATTCCTTCCATGAACATTGCTGTGTTCATGGGCGGGTTGAACATACTCTGGGAAGACTGAATAAGGGGCAGAATGACAGTCCCAGAGGGTGTTATTTTGTCTTCTGATTTTTAAGTGTTCCTTCTCCTTTGGTTGTCCCTTTGCTGAGAATTAACAGGGGACACAGATTTCACGCTCAGTTGTAAACCGGTTGCACGTCAGTGCCTCTGACCACCTTTCCCTCCAGAAACAGTGGACCATCCAACATGCTGATCAAAGTTCTTCCCACTGGCTGGATTTTCCTCCCTCCTTGGCCTTTGTGTTTACCCCTGAGTGTTTCTGTAGGGCTGCAGCTGTCTATGTTCAGGTGGGGCCAGTACATTGTGGGAAATTATCCATAAACCAGACATAGGTGTGTTTCCTACTTGGCCACAAAGACCTTCTGAGGAGACACAGAGCTGGACTGAGTGAGAAGAGATAATAACAATACAACAGTGGTTGCTGTGGAAAGAGTCTGAACTCACAACTTCTTTGTGCCTTGAGGACCTGCCTGAGGTCAGAGTCATATATCCCATTTCCATTTGATGATAGATTTCTGCCCTGCACATCCAAATGTATGGCTGGGTAGGTCAAATAATAGCAAATTACTGATGGGAGTTCAGGTCAGGTGGCCACCTCTTGTCCCTCAGTTAAGGGAGCCAGTTCTATAAGGCCCAGCAGCAAGTGGCCCAGCTCTACAAGGTTCAGCAACAAGCCAACAGTTGCATCTCAAAAAGACAATTTGCAATCTGCGGAAGAGACATACATTGATTTGTTCCAAAATCCTAGTGGTCTGTGAAATGAATCTTAGGCTAGTGAGACGCTGCAGATGACATCCCCTCTCTTCTTTCTTCACAACACCCTGAGGATCATTGGTCCTGCTGGCCTGGCAGAGACAGGCGCCGCCAGAACTCACCGCCGAGCCTTCTCTTGTTTTGGGCCCCATACACAGCAGGCAGCCATGTGGTTCCCCTGCAGCAAACTCAAATGTTGCATATATTGACTCTAAAATAAAATCTTAATTTTTTTTAATGTCATACCTTATAGAGATTCTAGAAAAATAATTATTTTAGATTCTGTGGAATTTGGAAGCATATGCTTCTAGAAAATATACAATGCTATATTAACGGCTGTATTGAAATCCCCAGAGTCCTCTCTAATGCTAAAATTATATAATTCCATAAATAATTTTGGGTACAAGATAACATTTTCAAAATAATCTGTTACTGACAGAGCATACTATTCTTTGTGTATTCTTTATTCTAATAAATCATGAATAAATTTATTTTAAACAACGTATTAAAGGTCACTTGGATCAAGAAGGAATTTTATTTTCGAGGAAGGGATTTTCTACATGAATAGCACAAAACTGCCTTTAAAGGTCCTTTAAAATAAATAACTAGACGGGTGGTGCCTGTGGCTCAAAGGAGTAGGGCGCCAACCCCCTATGGCAGAGGTGGTGGGTTCAAACCCAGCCCCGGCCAAAAACTGAAAAATAAATAAATAAGTAAATTAAAATAAATAACTAGAAAAGGTAATTATATTAATATTGTATTATATTAAACATGGTGACTTTTTTCTAATTTTAAATGTCTATAGATTGTCCAAAATAAACCTATATGTGTTCAAAATTATATGATTATAAACTAATATTTTACAGTTTTAATGTTTGTGTAGAATGTGAAGGCAAAGCAATGCTTTTTTGATATACATACTAGGCTTATAATATAAATTTATCATGTATACAAAACAATAGATTACTCATGTGATGAAATAATCACTAAAACAGACTGAGTATTTTAGTAAAACATACCTGAATATGTACCCTTAGAAATAAGTCCTTGAAATTGTACTATTTCATTGAATTTTCATGTCAAATTCACCAAGACAGCTGATTCAGGTATAAGGCTCAACTTTCAATGATTGCAAAGCTTAACTCGAAGCATATTCTGACACACAAGAGAAAATTCTGATTCTTAGAATCTCTGCAAACAGGGCCCAAACTGTCTGAAATTATCAATAATTTTTTTTCCAACCTATGCATTATTTTCTCCACAGAATATGTGTAAAACACATCAGTTGAATGAATGGACATCTTATGCATTGTAACTGTAAAGCGGTGTTCATGTTGCCCTGGGGGTGCCAGTTGCCCTCTGCACCCTCTGCTCTGTCTCACCCACCGTCAGATGGCCCCACGTCCGAACGGAAGGAATATTTAACTGGGCTCCCAGTGCACCTCCTCCTCTTGTCTCGTCCCCCACAGGACTCATTTTTATGCTGCCTTTCACTTTGACTCAGCCCAACTCTATCTTATCTCTCCAGTAATATATAACCACGCCACACGCACAGTTAGTCAAACAGAGTCGATGATGCATAAACTCTCTCGGTGGTTTGATTGATGTTATGGACACAGGCATCCACTTTTCTAATGTTTATTCCTGGATGTGCTGGTGCAAAGACTTAGACTTACAAAACAGAATGCGAATTCCATGCCAGAAGCGGCCAAAATTTTGATTTCAGATAATTGATAAGATACCTGGGCAGCTGCTTATCTAAAAGATTATTCATTTTCTTTTTCTTTTCTTTTTGCAGTTTTTAGCCAGGGCTGGGTTTGAACCCACCACCTCCGGCATATGGGGTCGGCGCCATACTCCTTTAAGCCACAGGCGCCACCCAAGATTATTCATTTTCAATCCGAGTTACTTTGGGCATCCAGAATCTTGCAATCTAAAAGGAAGCGCACAACTTGAATAAATGTGCAGATGGGACCAGGCCAGACAGAGTCACAAAAGCAGGATGTCTTATTACTGATTTTAACTCTTTTGCTCCTTTAAAAGTCATTTCATATAATTATAAATTCCCATGGATATTTTAACAAAAATGTGCACACCAGAAGGGCTCACTGTGCGTGGTCCGGGGTTCGCTGCCCTTTCTTGTGTTAGAGCAGTGCCCCACTTTGCTGAGGTTGGGTAGGGCAGATACGTTCCACGGTCTGTCCATTATCTCACCTGGGTTTGAGCATCAACACCCCTGTGTAATACTCAGATGGAGCAGCCCATATAGCCTGTGGCTAGGAGGAGTGAGAGTTATAAGAAATACCTGTAGAGCTCAATAATGGGACCCCTCTCCACGCCCTTGGGTGGAAAGGGTGTGGAGAGGGGTTTAGCTCTCCTGACAAGCTCAGGAGCTCGAGAGATGAGAGCAGTGGTGAATGGGCAGTCTCTACACCTGCGGTGTTGAGAGGCACGAGATCAGCCTTATATTAGGCTGGAGGAGAAGGCAGTCGGGAGCATGCGCTATCACGGACCCCGCTCACTCTAACTCTGTCTCCTCTCCTGCCTGCAGAACGCCAGCACGGCATCTCTGCTGAAGATCACCAAGCTCTGCTAAAGACTAAGATCTATCTTTCTAAGAAGACCGCTTTACTCTCTCTAAGACTCTCTCATGCTGAAGTAGATAGCCCTCAGGCACCTGAGAGAAATTGTTCCTGATCAAGGTGGCTTAGCAGTCCGCGTCTGGAACCTAGTTAAGCCGGCCCCAGACCTGGCCAGGCCCGGGCCCTGACAAGCGGTGGCAGCAGTGGGCTGTGACGCTCAGACTCAGTTATGTTCAGGCTAAGTTCACTCACTCACATCTCTGATTATTCTAAACAGTTGTAATTGGACACAAAACAAGAAGAGTCTGACGTGAAAGGGTCAGTGGGTGAGGTTACACACCTTCCCTGCTGTTTCACTTAATCTTAGTGCCACCTTCTATGGCCGTAATCTTATTCCTCTTCCAGTCCTTCTGTATAACCCTCAACCCCAAATAGCCTTTTGCTGATTTCTGTTGCTTGCACAGGGAAATAATTCCTCAGGGCTTCTGTACCTGTTCCTCGTGTCTTCGACCACAGTTGCAGCAATTGCACACAGAAAGCGATTTGTGCACGCAGACAGCCCCAGCAGGCGCCTGAAGGATGTGCTGAGTCCCAGGTCTACTGTGCCCGTCAGGAAGGAGCAGAATTCTCCTTGTGACGACCTGTGTCAGGCACTCACTGGGAGCATATCAACTCATCTCTCTGTTTAATGACATGTGGGTGAGAGGAACCTGGAGTGACCACACACAGATACTAACCTTGACTTTGAAGCGTATGTGACCCCTTGTATCTGCATGTCTTCCTGGAGAGCTAGGACCCTGTTTAAGCAGAGCCTAAGGTTGAGAGAACAGAAAGCTCAAATCGTGCAGTTAGGCCACTTGTGCTTCTTTCTACTGGCTACTGGGCAAGGTATAGACTGCTTTTCGTAAGAAAACTACATTGCTCACAGGGTCCCCACCTTCTTCAAAAAGCGTGTTCCTTTGCCTAAGGCAGCTGCGGTGAGACCTTGTGATAATCATTAGTCTGCGAGCACGTGCACAGTGGTGCTGGCCAGGCCACTGCAGGGGGGACAGCAATGCTGGCACTTCTCTCATTTTCAGGAGGACAAACACGTCCTCCCGAGGTGCAGGGTGTGTGCACAGAAAGCCTGTCATCACGTGGCAGGCCTGTCTTCTCCAGGACTGGCACCGTATCTGGGGGTCTGCTTCAGTCTCCGTTGGATCTGCTTGGACTTCTCGTCTACACATTTACTTCTCCAGAATTTTATACTTCTCATCTCTCAATCTTGTTTGTTCAACTCTCCTAACCACCCAGCCATATCATTCCTCACTGTCCAGGAATTTTTTCTTCATCTACGTCCTTTCTTCCAAAATAGGAGGTGAAAAAATTGATAATACTGTGTACTGCTTGCAGGAGTGTGCAACCTGCGGGCTCCACATTTTGTGAGGACTATTTTGCCTGTCTGTGGTGTTGGATATCATGAGAGCTGTGCCTGGACCTTTTCTTCCTTTTCTTTGCTAATCAGCTTTCATTAGTGTTTGCATATTTAATGTGTGGCCTAAGATGAATTTTATTCTTCCAATGTTTGGCAAAGAAAAAAAACACTCCTGGCTTCCAGCTGTGGCTACCGAAAGGGTGTCCTTACTATTGTCTTTCAGTGTCACCTCTGAAAGCACAGTGTGTGCTGTACAGTGCATTTCAACCACATAGCATAGCCTCTAAGGAGGCTCCTGGCATTTCCTCTGTCAGCTGAAGGGAATAGTCTCATCGGCCTGAGGCCTTAGGTGTAAGCCCAGTGATAAGTATCAGTGCTTAGACAGGTGACATGAAGGTTTGCACCATCCTTTGTACACCTTCCTTTAGCTCTTTAGTCTGCTGAAGGCTGATTTCAAAGGTGCAATATCCCTTGCTTGATGAAATTCTGTTGGGCCTGCCTGCCCCTCAAGTCATAATGATGGGTGAGGCAGAAACTATCAGCTGATGATGAATGCCCGTGCTCACACTGTCACCTGGCTCACCAAGCCAAGTATGTTGTCTCTTCATCTCTATCAGTGGCTAGCTGCGTGCCAGGAGCCAGTTGGGGAATGGAACCTGCTGAACATGGCAGAGACTGGCTCCCGTCTCTAATGCCTGCACTTGGGCTTAACACTTCAGGCTCATAAGAGAGACCCCAAGGCCCCTCGTGAATACCAGGAACTCCATTGGACTGCTGGATCCAGAAGCCCATGTTGCCATCTGTAACCCATTTGGGCTACAACAAGCTACCACAGATAAGGTGGTTTACACATGACAGAAATCCAATTTTTCCAGTTCTGAAGTTTAGGAAATACTAGACCCCAGGCCCCCAGATTAGGTGTCTGGCGAGGGCAGCTTTCTGGTTCACAGATGGTGCCTTTTTGCTGTGTCCATATGTGGAGGAAGAGGTAGAAGGTCTCTCCTGAAACTTTTTTATGAGGGCACTAATCCCACTCATGAGATTCCCACCCTCATGACCCAATCAACTCTCCTGAGCCCCACCTCATAATACCATCAAGTTAGGTGTTAGCATTTAACATCTGCGTTTTGGGAGGACATAAACGTTCATTCTGCAGATGGCAGATGCCCTTGCCCTGCCTCTGGAACCTGTGCACATCTTCTCTTTCTCTGAGCATCATGTAAAATCAGCAGCCTCCCAAATCACCCAATACATGGGTCACATAAGATATATGCTGTCTCGGAATCCAAAGGAAACTGCCAACTGATGTTCTTCTTCCTAGTGGTAGGTGACACTAGAGGCAACAACTTGTTCTTTGATTTTGGTATGTCCCAGCATGCCCAGACCAGTGGACTTCTAAGAATGTCACTATTTGGCAGGTAGATTCTAAACAGTCATTGGGTTTTCCCCCCACATTTTGGTGTGGCTGTGGCTTGCTAAGGCATGTGCTGTCATTAAATTTCAAGCTTCTGTGGCCAAATAAATGAATGGAGGCAAGACCTTCATCTATGGCCAGGTAAAGAGAATGGTAAATAGTCTGCCCAAAGATGATTACAAATTCAAAAAAAATTGACAACAATCATCTCAGCACTCTGGAAATTGAATATAGTAAAACCACACTCCAAACCTCATGCTTAAAATCTGTGAACTCCAGGAAAGAGTAGCTGGAGCTTGGTACTATGGGTGCTTCTGCACTTTCTTCTAGCTTGGCAGTGCCAAGTTTCTGCCAGGGCAGGACAAACAGTGAGTAGAGACACTTCTCTGCCAGAGGTAACAGGGAGCAGATTATCTCGGAACCAGAGGGTAAATTCCAAGCCCAGAAGCTCTGTCCATGGCAGTGACTACTGGGAGGTGAGCAAGAGAGGGAGGGACAAAAGTAGGGCTCCATCAGTCTGGAGTTGCCATTTCATCAGTAGTAAGTGACGTCCTGGCTGAGGCTAAAGACCAGAGAGAGATGAAGATATTCACGGATCCCTGGTCTCAGGGTTTCAAAGTGTAATGCGTGAGCTTAGGGGACCTGGAAGGACCTGGTGGCAGGTAAAACTGGGCACCCAGCACACAAGTTCTGTTACCATTCCACAGAAAAATAGACAAACAAAAACAGGAATCCTTGCAGAAAAGGTTTATTCTCGGGATAAAGAAAGGAATATAGCAGATGCTTCCTTCCCTTCCTCCACCTTCCACCTTGCCATGTGCTTTTGCTTTTAGCCTGCCTTTGTTACAACATTTCTTGAGAGGTGACGATGTACCCACCGAAGTGAGGATTTAAAAAAATATGGATGAAGGTCTCAAAACTGAATTTCTAGTTCCAAATTATTTTCTGTAAACGAGTATCCATTTACATGGAGCAATAGACTATTAAATATGAATAATATAAAATCAAGCTTTGATGTTACCTCTTATTTCTCTAAACCCACTGGGCAGGTTGGTAGGATGTCCTTGACAAAGAGCATTCTTCTGCCTCTGGCTTCTGATTAGCCCAGGAAAGACATGGCAGAGGCTGAAGGCAGAAAAGAGGCTGAATAACAAACCAGCAGTTCAATTACCACACTCTGCCATTCCAAACAGTGAATGTGGCCTGAATTAAGCTGGCACATTACAGTCAAGTGCCTGGTTTCAATTTAAGGCCTAGAGGCAGCAGCTAATTTAAGGTGGGTGTGATAAAGTGATAAAGTTTGATTGTAAAATGGCAGTTATAACAATGGCATATAGCACTGGTCTCTAAGGAATCCCCCATCTAAAGGGTACAATAAAATTAATCACTGGCCACAATATAATAGGACATTCCTAAGGGCTGTGCAACTCAGAAGTGAATCATCTCCTGATATTCAGGTAGAAGAAGCATGGGATTCTCTCTGAATTACAACATGAATCCGAATCTTAATAGCATGGAGATATCATAAACTGCTCGTAGAAATAGCAAAGGACAATGTATAATCAGGAAGCAGTCATTTCTAGTTCCAGAAGCGATGATTGGACAACCTACTATTTGCTAAGCACTGTGCGTGCTCAGAGCTTGCATCCACATTTGCTCATTGTACTAACTCTGCAATCTGGTCATCATTAAACACATTTGTCACACAGGAAGGGAGCTGCAGCTGTGAGAAGTACAAGAAGTTAAACAACTTCCCTGGGTTCCTGTGACAGGAATGAAAGGGATTAGAACACACATCTCACCCTGAGGTGAGGCCTTCATCATTGAAGCACCATTCTTGGCAACCACTAATGCTATTTAGTAGAGCCAGGTATTCATACACAGGATGCCTACCTAGCTACTTGGATCAGAGTCCAACAAGGACCCCAAAACCACACCAGTATCCGAGATCCACAAAGTTAAGTAGGTGACACTAACAGACCATATGCTGTAACGCACAAAGCAGCTACTTCCTAAAAGGTTAGAAGACAGTCTGGTAGAGGTTGGGATTATTAGAATTTAGAGGTTTGTAAGACAGCCTTTCTGAGTGAAACAGAGGTCTTGAAAGGGCACCTTACTTGTTTAGACTCTTACTTAGACTTGAAGAAATGACCCTACTGTTTATTGGTCAAAAGGGAAATGTGGTTTGATGAGGCCAGCTTTTGCATCACACAAAAAAGTATATTAACATGGGTTTGTAACTTAGGGTCAGTAGTTTAAGAATCAACATGCTCACACTCAGATACTCCTTTTGAAACTTTCAGAAATAATTCTTATAGGTTCAACTATAAGAATCTCTCTCACTGCTGAAATTAACTACCACTGGGGGCTGCTGTGAAGTATTTTGTTCTCAGGGTGCCATCATTTGCAAAAAAAATTCAGAAACTCATTGATATGATACGTAATTTGTGTTAAATGTTATTTATGATTAACATAACATTCCTGGCAATTTCTCCATTATTATATGAAGACATTTGTATTTTGCATTTAGAAAGGTTCACCTGTACCCTTCTAAGATACTATGTTAATCAGTTTGATGAAAATAGTTAAGATTGTATTTGAAATCAGCACATTGTACCCCTTGATTGCACTATTGTACACAGTTATGATTTAATGATAAAGATAAAAAAGAAAAAAAATTGTTTATGAATTAATAATTTTTCTTTGCATTTTTATACTTCAAAATCAGTACAGGCAGGGCATTGGTATATTTATCATACACCCATGACTAAATATAGCTCCCCTGCTGAAAACTTACATAAAATATTTACTGAAGGGTAATTATAATACAAAAGCTTATTCAAATACCAGCTTTATTTAGGAGATTTTTTTTAATCTCTTTACAACAGTGTAATTGCTCTGACCTTAAGCCACATGTATCTTTTTATATACACGTACCATGCTATTTTTAAAGCATGTTAGCTTTTCAAATATATAGGAGCCTTTTAGTAAAATAAGTTGTTATTATTTTCTTTCCCTTACCCCCTCCCTCCTTCTCTCTCTGTCTGTTTTTGATTTCTGAGTAGAGATAAATATAGTCATGAAGAAAAATTAAGACAAATGCTACATGGAATGACAAGTCAATGTTTCTCTTTCTTGTGCCAAGCT